>PVLC010004763.1:0-82208 GCA_004027655.1 Graphiurus murinus | reverse complement strand
AAAAAAAAAAAAAAAAAAAAAAAAAAAAAAAAAAAAAAAGAAAAGAAAAGAAAAATCTGAGAATTGGATGTGACCATTTTCTTCCCTAAATGGTTGTCTTTTTTCCCATTCTGCTTTGCGTTTCCGCCACTTGGTTTTGTTCTGGGCCGTCCCTGGACGGTGTCCCTCAAGGGCCGGCCCTGCTGCCCGGCCTGCGCGTGGGCTCCCGCTGGCCGATGGGCGGGCAGGCGGGCATGGAGCTGCTTTCTCGGCTCTGGCTTGCAGTGGCAGCTGGAGCATGGCACCGGGTCCTCACCGCAGCTGCTTTGGGAGCTGGTTGGCCTCTGGGCCCTTTTGCTTGGGTGCCTCTGTCCTGTCCAGGGCGTCCCGCTTGCATCGGAGCCCCGGGTCCCCGTGAAGCCCTGTCTGCCTGGGCCGTCTTCAGCCCGAGTGCTGGCCTTCTCAGCCTCGGCCACTGCAGCGTCCTCATTTGGTTTCCAATCGGAGATCCAGCTGCCGGGGCCTGGGGGCTGGGAAGACTGCAGTCAGTGTCCCCTCCCCGTGTGACCTCCGAGGGACACCTGGGCGCAGGGCCTGAGTCCCGGGGCTGCGGTCTCAGAGGGAGGCTGCTCCTCCTCCCCCAGCCTCCGTGGCGCTTGGTGCTCTGCTCTCACAGGCCTCCAGCCACTCAGCCAGGCCCAGGAGCTGTTTCCAGACCTTTAACAGGCTGAAGCAGCAGGCCCCTCCCACAGGTTCCTGGGGATGTCAGGTTTAGTGGTGGGGAGCTGGGAAGTGGCACTTCCCCTTGGGTCTCAGCACAGCTCACTGGGCTGTGCTGTCTTCCAAACCATCCTGACCAGAGAAAGGGCCTCAGGACCAGCCTGCCCGGCAAGTCTGTGGACAGTCCCGCCATGTCTGGAGCAGACAGGGAAGGGCACCTCGTGACCCCTGGGCCCCATTGCTTCCATTTGGGGGGGGGGATTGCTGGGGATTGAATCAGTGGTGTTTTACCTCCAAGCTATATTCCTAGCCGTGTTTTATTATTTTTATTTTGGAACCGGGTCTCACTAAGTTGCTGAGGGTGGCCTCAAATCTACAATTTTCCTGTCTCAGCCTCCCAAGCACTGGGGTGATATATCTGTGATAGACATGCACCACCATAGCCCAGGTTCATTTTTTTTTTTTTTTTCTTTTTTTTTTTGTGGTACTGGGGATTGAACCCAGGGGCATTCTACCTCCAAGCTACACCCCTAGTCCTATTTTTAATTCTTTATTTTGAAACAGGGTCTCACTAATTTGTGGAGGGCCTCACTAGGTAGGGGAGGCTGGTCGCGGATAGGGATCTTCCTGTCTCAGCCTCCCGAATGCTGGGATTACAAGCGTGCGCATTTTTTAATTTTAAGTTTTTGAGCTGGAGTCTTGCTGTGTCACCCAGGCTGGCCTGAATCCTAGGCACAGGCGATCCTCCAGCCTCAGCCTGTGGCGTAGCTGGGCCTCAGGTGAGCACTGTCAGCCTGTCGTGTGCATTAGGTCCCCACGGGCTAGTCTGTTGAACAGAAAGCAGTAGGATGCGGAAGGGGACTCCACCTGCCCGTCGTGATCGAGAGGTTGGGACTGTGGCCAGGAGGGGCCGCTCCAGCCAGCATGTGGCTGGTCGGGGAGGCCAGGGCGCGGGGAGGCCTTGTGGCAGTGCGGACTCTCGGGGCAGGGCTTGGTCTCTGGCCACAGTGGTCCCAGGGTGGACGAGGATGTTGTGTTTCCACCCCGGGGCCACGCAGGGATGCTGGGGACATGTAGGCAGCCCCAGTCAGAGCAAGAGCCGTGCCCAGAGGCTTCGCTTGCCCGGCTGGAAACATCCATGGGACGATCGCTGTTTCGGTCATTTCTAGAAACTGTTTTTTTTTTTTTTTTCCCAGTACTGGGGATTGAACTCAGGGGCATTCTACCTCCGAGCTACACCCCCAGCCCTATTTTTGAAACCGAGTCTCACTAAGTTGCAGAGGGCCTCACTAGGTAGCTGAGGCTGGCCGAGAACCCGGATCCTCCGGTCTCAGCCTCCCGAATGCTGGGATTACAAGCGTGCACCACCACGCCCGGCTCGAAACTGGTTTTTTTGTAGCCATTGGGAGGCTGAGACTGGAGGATCACAGGTTCAAAGCCAGCCTCAGGAACTTAGCAGGGCTCTCAGCAACTTAGCAAAACCCTGTTTCCAGGTTAAAAGAAAGGGCTGGGGGTGTAGCTGAGAGGTGGAAGGCGCCTCAGGTTAAGAAGTGACGCCTTTGTTCCTGCAGATTCTCGGTATGTGAGTCAGCCTGGTGGCAGCGTTTCCACTTCTGGCCGGGAACAAACAGCCAGAGTGCTGGGGAAGGTGGGGCTCAGGGCGGGGCCTGTGCAGCCCAGCATGGCCCATGTGTGGCCCCCTGGGTTCAGGGCACCTTTGGGAACCTTCTCGATGTTTGCCAGCAACCCTCATGCCTGGTGCTCACAGACCTCCTCTCTCAGCACAGGAAGTCCTCGAGAACCTCAAAGACCGCTGGTATCAGGCGGACAATCCCCCTGCAGACCTGCTGCTGACAGAGGATGAGTTCCTGTCATTCCTACACCCCGAGCACAGCCGGGGCATGCTCAAGTTCATGGTCAAGGAGATCGTCCGGGACTTGGGTAAGGCCTGTCCCTGTGCCAAGCTGCGTCCACCAGGTGCCAGGCCTGGGAGTGAACTGTGGGCAGTTCTGCTCTGATGCCCAGCGCTGCCCAGAGGCCCAGGTGGGCGAGCCAGGCCTGACCAGGCTTCCAAGCAGACCTTTAAGAGGTTTGGGCTAAAATCTAACAAGCTAGCCCAGCAAGGTGGCACACGCGTGTAATCCCAGTACTTGGGAGGCTGAGACCAGAGGATCTGGGTTCATGGCCAGCCTCAGCTACTTAGGCCTCGTTTCAAAATAAAGAACAAAAAATAGGACTGGGGGTGTAGCTCGGAGGTAGAATGCCCCTGGGTTCAATCCCCAGTACCGCAAAAAATAAATAAAATAAAACCTAACAAGCCGAGTACCAGCACGTCCCACCTGGTGTCTGGTACAAGGTCCCTGCCAGCGTTCCCCGTGTCCACAGACCAGGACGGTGACAAGCAGCTCTCTCTTCCCGAGTTCATCTCCCTGCCCGTGGGCACCGTGGAGAACCAGCAGGGCCAGGATGTTGACGACAACTGGGTGAAAGACAGGAGAAAGGAGTTCGAGGAGCTCATTGACTCCAACCACGATGGGATTGTGACCATGGAGGAGCTGGAGGTGAGCGGGGCCATGGCCTGGCCCTAGCGACGTCCGTGTGCCTCATGGATGGCCCTGGGGATGGGGCACGTGTCCAGGGGGCATGGTGTGCTTCGTGGATGGCCGGGGGCGTGGGCATGTGCCCTGTAGACAGCCCTGAGGACGTGGCGTGCCCCATGGGTGGCCCTGGGGACGTGGGCATTGCCCAGGGCATCTGGTAGGCCCTGTGGATGGCCAGGGGTGTGGCATGTGCCATGGGCTTGTGGCGTGATCCGTGGATGGCCCGGGGGCCGTGGCATGATCGTGGACAGCCCTGGGGGTGTGGTGTACCCGTGGACGGCCAGGCAGCGTGGGCGTGCGCCCTTAGGAATGGACCTGGAGATGTGAAATGCTCCATGGACAGCCCCGGGGAACATGGCGTACCCCATGGATGGTCACGGGCCTGGGCGTGTGCCTGTGGGCGCATGTGTTAGGGGAACATGGCGTACCCCATGGATGGTCACGGGCCTGGGCATGTGCCTGCGGGCGCATGTGTTAGGGGAACATGGCGTACCCCATGGATGGTCACGGGCCTGGGCATGTGCCTGCGGGCGCATGTGTTAGGGGAACATGGCGTACCCCATGGATGGTCACTTCACGGGCCTGGGCGTGTGCCTGCGGGCGCATGTGTTAGGGATGCCTCTGGCTCTCTTAGGAATCAGAAGTTTGAGTGGTCTCCCGGCAACATGCAGGTGTGGGGTAGGGCCTGCCCTGAGCCACGTGGTACCTCCGGGAGGTGTTGCCCTGGGGTTCCATTGCTGAACAGGTTTTGTACAGAGCCCTTAGGCCCCTCCCTGCCCAGTGACCAAGTCCGTCTGTGTTGTGCAAACCTAGCTTCTCCCCCTCGGTGTCTCTTCCATCCGTCGTTATCTCCCTTCAGGGATGTTCAGGACTGCCACATCCCCACCCTCTAGCCAGTGCAGTGTTGTGAAGGAGGAAACACTTCATGGGTGGTTAAGTGGTCAAGCCCAGCTGCCCCTCCCTGCCCCGGCAGTGCCACTGTTCACGTGACACAGTGTCTGTGGCCTCGGCCTCAAGTGTAGGATGAGCAGGGCTGGGCCGTGTGTGCGGGCTGCTGGGAAGGGGCCTCTGACCTGTGCTCGGCACCCTCCGCAGAACTACATGGACCCCATGAACGAGTACAACGCCCTCAATGAGGCCAAGCAGATGATCGCCATCGCCGACGAGAACCAGAACCAGCACCTGGAGCCCGAGGAGATCCTCAAGTACAGCGAGTTCTTCACGGGCAGCAAGCTGATGGACTATGCCCGCAATGTGCACGAGGAGTTCTGAGTAGCCGGCCAGTGCCGCTGCCTTCCCGACCCACCACACTGCACCGCACACACACCATACACCGGCTGAGTCTGGGCTGTCCGGAACCTTCCCCTCCTGCTGCCGTTCCCGCCAGGCACGGCCCGGGTCCATTAAAGATGTGTTCACTGGCCTGCGTGTCCCTCTGCTGTGTGTCTGGGGCGCGACTTCCCCATCCTGGGCCGGGCTGTGTGTGTGCCAGTGGTGTCTCTGCCCTTCCTGGTGTCCCTGATCACGACATCTCACTTCCGAGAACTGCTCAGAGTCGCCAACCACATCAGCACCTGGGCCCCTCGGGGGCGCCCCACACCGTGGGAAACAGCACAGCTCCTGCTGTTTCCTTGAAAACCAAAAGATTAAGATAAAATTAGAGTGTGCTTTGCTGGAAAGGAGAGGCCAGGCGGTAAGGGAGGTGCCCTCCTTCCTGGGTGAGGGGTGGGTGGGCCATTGGGGTGGGACCCTGAGCCTGTCAGAGCCCCACAAGCCCCAGCTTGCAGTCTGAGAAAATGCAGGTATTTGTTGTCACAAGAATCATTATTTTTTTTAATTGCTTGATTCAATGGTACTAGGGGTGGAACCCAAGGCTGTTCTGGCCTTTTGTTGTTGTTGTTAATTTACTTTAAAACAGAGTTGGCATTTTCTCATAGCTTCATCCTTTTGGTGCAAAACAAAACAAGAGATGACAGTGGGCAGGTTTGTGGCCAGGTGGCTTCCACTGGAAGCTTTTGAGGTGGGCGATTTGGTTAACGGGGGTTCGCGCTTTGGCTGAACACTGAGTTGGTTCTCCCAGAGGTGGCAGTGATGAGGACCTGGCAGCTGAGGGCCCCAGGGCAGGGGGTGCTGGGTGGGGTGGCGGGAGCCTCCTGCTAACCCGAGAGTCTCAGGTTGGGGTCAGCAGGGGGAAGTGCGTGTGGAGGGATCCTGGCCTGCCAGGACCACTGCTGCTGCTGGGATGGGGAGAACGCCCCCTCGGCTCCTGTGCCTTGGCGTTCCCACTGGCCTCCTTTCACACAGAGCAGGGGCTCCTGCCAGCCGTGGGCATGTTAAGCCCCAAGGTAGTTTTGCATACAAGAAGGACATCAGAACAGAGCAGGGTAGCAGCAGCAGGAGAGTCCCTGCAGGCCCTGGCCTCTGTGGGCATCTCCCAAGAGGCAGTGTCCCCCTCTGGGATAGAGTCATGTTGGGCCAGCCTGTCATGGCCTGCTCCCACCAGCCAGTGCCCTTGGGGCAATGCAGCCATGGAGGGGAGCCGGGGTCAGGCTAGCAACACAGGTAGATATCAGGTGTGAGCACCTGGTCCTCCAGAAGCTCTGGCAACCATCGCCTGGGATCCAAGGGGCAGCAGCCTGTGGGGGCTACTCCGGGCCCCTGATAGCTGATGTGCTAAAGGGGAGAGTGGCGCCCACCCCAACCCTGTGCCTTTGCCCAGAGCTGTGGTCTCTTCAGAGGTCAGGAACCCCAGCTCGGTGGACACAACAAAGCTGGCTGCTACCAGTGCCTCAGGCCTAAGACCTCCAGCCCGGGACTACAAGAGCCACCTGCATGCTCCAGCAGCTTCAAGCAGAAGGGGCGCACTCCCCTACAGGCTGGGTGGGCTGGGGGTACAGACGACGTCCCCGTTTCTGTGCACCCCCAGGCACCTGTGGGCAGGTGCTGGCCGCCTGGCCAGGTGTTCTGGCCATGAGAGCAGAGACAGAGGGGCTGCGGGGGAGTGAGGCTGCTTCAGAGCAGAGGCCCGTGCACCAAGACGGAGCCGACCCAAGAAGGAATGGAAGGCACTATTCTGCAAATAGGTTCCCTAACCCGAACTTCTCACGGCCAGTGAGTGAGGGTTTGAACTTGGATTGCACCCTCCTTCCTCGAGCTTCTGCAGGGGTTGCTGTGTACTGTGGGGGCACCCTGAGCCCCCAGACCCTCACTGCACTGCCGAGGCTTGGGAGGGCGGGCATTGCCCCCCCCACCCCACCCCCGCCTCCTTCCCCTGCAGCCCAGGCCCCACCCGTCTCTAGGCTGGGAATTTCCTGCAGGTGGGGCTGGCCGCTCACCTCTCACCTGCGCTCCCCAGGGTGGGGGATTTCCAGACTCTCCTGCGGGGTAGGGGACTCTCCACTTGGAACTTTTGAAAAATCAACTTGGGAAGAGATGCTCCTGTCAGGGCACAATTTTATTTTATTGTATTTATTTATTTTTTTATTTTTATTTTTTTCGGCACTAGGGATTGAACCCAGGGGTGTTCTACCTCTGAGCTACACCCCAAGCCCTATTTTATCTTTTTTGTTTTGAAACAGGGTCTCCCTAAGTTACCGAGAGCCTCACTAAATTGCTGAGGCTGTCCTCAAACCTGCGATCCTCCTGTCTCAGTATCCCAAGTACTGGGATTACAAGTATGTGCCACCAGGCCCGGCTCATGGCACAATTTAAAAAGCACAAAAGCCAGGCCTGGTGGCACATGCTTGTAATCCCGGTACTTGAGAGGCTGAGACAGGAGGATGGCAGGTTCGAGGCAAGTCTGGGAAACTTAGTCCCTGTTTCTAAATAAAAAATAAAATCAGAAGCGAGGTGTGGTGGTGCACGCTTGTAATCCCAGTACTTGGAAGGATCCGGGTTTGCGGCCAGCCTCAGCTATTTAGTGAGGCCCTCCGTAACTTACAGAGACCCTGTTTCAAAATAAAGAATTAAAAATAGAAGTGGGGGTGTAGCTCGGAGGTAGAATGCCCCTGGGTTCCATCCCCAGTACCACAAAATAAATAAAAAATAGAAATAAAGGTACAAAGGAGACACAGGGAGTCTTCTGGCCCCACCCAGCCTGTTTTTTTGTTTTTGTTTTTTTTCTTCAGGGCAATAATGGTATCAGAGAGGTGTCTGCATGTGAGAAAAGAAAATAGTGTGCGTGTGTATCGTGTATCTGCATACATGCACATCTGTGGCGTGCATGTGTTCACGCGTGTGCTTGCCTTCACACACCCCAGCAGCCTGGACACACTGCCCAGCTGGCCCTGGAGGCCAGGTCTGTGCTCAGGATCAAGAGTGCTCCGGGGGCTCCTGGCTCTTCCTGGGGAGTACTCTCAGCCTGGCCCTGTCCCCTGGTGGCCTGTGGCCAGAGTTTTCTGGAAGGAGGCTTGGCCTGGCCATCAGAGGGCACACACGTCACCCGTGTTCCAGCATGGGGCAGAGACTCAGGCGTACACACACCGACGCAGGCTCGAGATGCTTACACCCCTTCTCCCGCCCCTCCCCTCCTCTCCCCTCCCCCATCGCCCTTATAGCCACATCCTGCAAGGAAAATCCCCAGACTCCTGCGAACACACAGCCGAGGATGTGCGTGGGGGCTCAGCGGCCTGCCGTCCTCCTGCTCCTGGGGCTCGTGCTTAGAGCCGCGGCCGGGCTCCACTGTCCGGGGAACACCTATCCTAAAGGCCACAGGTGCTGTCACGAGTGCAAGCCAGGTGAGTCGCCTGGCCGAGGGGTGGGGGGCTCTGGGGGGAAACGCTGGGGACACAGGTACAGGCGTCCCAGGGTGAGTGGCCTCGGGCGACACTGTGCTATGCCCCAGGGAACTGGTTCCAGGTCTGAGATGGGCCTGCCAGAGGCTGCTCCTGGGGAGGGGTGGGCCAGGCCCCGCCACAGCTCCCCAGAGCCCCAGGCCTGGGCCTGATTCCTCTGGTCCCACGGTAGGCAGTGAGATGGTGAGCCGCTGCAATGACGTCAGGGACACCGTGTGCCAGCCCTGCAAGCCCGGCTTCTACAATGAGGCCACGAACTACGAAGCCTGCAAGACCTGCACGCAGTGCAATGAGAGTGAGCCCCGCCCACAGCCCCCACCTGCGGGGGGGGGGCACGGCCACGCCCACACGGCCCGGCCACGTGGAGTTGTGTGCAGCACATGCCAGCCACATGGCCAGGCCCAGGCTGGCCCGGGCGATGAGGCCGGGAGCTGGGATCCCGGGAGGCCAGAGCCGTCAGAGGGCTGTCCCCAGGGCCATGTGCCAAGAGGGATACAGCCGCCAGAGAGTGGGTCGCAGGGAGGGAGGGGCAGGCTGGGGCCTCTGCGTCGAGCCTCCACAACCCCTGTCTCACACCTCCAGAAAGTGGGAGTGAACTCCGGCAGAATTGCACACCCACGCAGGACACCGTCTGCCGCTGCAGGCCCGGCACCCAGCCCCGGGACGGCTACAAGCCCGGAGTCGGTGAGCCTCCGGGTCCTTGCCTGATGTGGGGGTGGTCGGGTCCATGTGCCTACCCTCTCCCGTCCTTGGCCTTGGCCGTGGTGTAAATGAGCCACATTTCCATGTCACGCACTGGGCCAGGCCGGGAGCCCCTCCCACAGTGGGGTACACAAAGACTGGACCTCCCGGTCAGCTCCCTGGTGGGGGCGGTGGGCGGGGGGTTTCCTTTCAGAGGCAGAGCCCCTCCGCCCACCCACTTGCCCTGGGGGTGAGCAGCAGCCCGCCGGGCCCTGCCTCCAGGAGCCGCGTGGTTCCAGGGTCACCGGCGGAGTCCAGTAGCTGACCTGTCTGGTCTCTGCTGCAGACTGCGCCCCCTGCCCTCCCGGCCACTTCTCCCCAGGCAACAACCAGGCCTGCAAGCCCTGGACCAAGTGAGTGTTCTGTTGGCCTGGTGCTGGGGTGCTGGGGTGCTGGGGGGGCTTGGGAGCTCAGAGCTGGGTGTCAGGGCAGGGAGGACAAGCCCTGGGGCCTGCGCCCCAACAGCAGCCCCTCTGGGAGTACCTACAGCGAGTAGGGGCATGCAGACTCCAGCCCAGGCCCCAGGGTGTGCGTGTGCATGCGTGCGTGCGTGCGTGTGCATGTGTGTGTGTGTGCGTGTGCGTGTGTGTGTGTGTGTGCATGTGCGTGTGTATGTGTATGTGTGTGCGCGTGTGTATGTGTGTGGGAGAGAGACCTCCGTCATCTACTGCCCCTGCAGCACCCCGTGCTGGGGCCTCCACTCCGGGGTGGAGGAGAAGTGCAGTATGGGCATGGGGCGAGAGCAGGGCGCATGGCTGCCTCTGGCCTTCAGCAGGAGGCTGCCTCTGGCCTCCAGTAGGAGAATGCCTCAGGGGGCCCCGTGAGGACCCACACCTGTGTCTGACCTGACCCCCACCCCAGCTGCACCTTGGCCGGGAAGCGGACCCTGCGGCTAGCCAGCACCAGCTCAGACGCTGTCTGCGAGGACAGGAGCACCCAGGCCACGCTGTCCTGGGAGACCCAGGGCCCCGCAGCCCGGCCCTCCACTGCCCAGCCCTCTGTGGCCTGGCCCAGGACCTCGCAGGGGCCCTCCACGCCCCCTCGGGAGGCCCCCAGGGGTAAGGGGGTTTGCCCAGCAGGGGAGAGGGGAGCGGAGGGGGAGGGGTGGAGCATGCTCAGAGGCCCCTCCCGCAGGCCTCACGCCGGCTACCATCCTGTGCCTGGGTCTCAGCCTGCTGACCCCCGTGGCTATTCTGCTGGTCCTGTACCTGCACCGAAGGGTCTGGATGCCGCTCGGTGCCCCCAAACCTCCTGGTGAGTGGCCACCGCAGCCCAGCCACCTCCTGGGTGAGGGCTGAGCCCCCCCAGACACCCCTCACTTTTTCCTCCTCCGCAGGGGGAAACAGCTTCCGGACCCCCATCCAAGAGGAGCAGGCCGATGCGCACTTCACCCAGGCCAAGATCTGAGTGGCTCTGGGGCGGGCTTGGGGCGCCTGCCCATGCTCTCCGCGCCGTTCTAGGCGCTGGGCCGGCTCCGGGCTCACCTATGTATGTTGTGCATACCCCCCGCCCGGACGGCACCCCAATAAACATGCTGGTGACTGTGGGTCTGCGACTGGCACTGGTGGGCCGAGACCTCACCACCGCTGGCTGGGGGGGTCTCGGCCGTGGTGGGGTGGGGTCTGCTCAGAGACCCGTCTTGACAGGGCGCATGCTCAGTCTGAGTGGGCTCCTGGGGTCAGAAGAGCTGAGTGGCCCAGTGGCAGTGCTGGGGCTCAGGCCTGGCGGCTTGTCAAGAGTCCAGAGTCTCTGCTCCAAGAGGACCCCAAAACCTTGGCCAAATGGGGGGCCCTGGCCAGGCACTGGCAAGAGCAGATAGGGACCCCAAGTGCCCTGTGAGCCCCCCGCTCTGGCCGCTGTAGCTCATGGGGCGAACCAAGTGCCATCCTTTCTCTCTAGCCCTAAGCACCACCCTGTCCACCTGGCAGGTGATGTCCCGGGACCCCACTGGACACTGCCGTGGAGTCCCTGGCAGTGGACACCAAGGTCCCCATGTCCCAGCAGTGGGTGGCCTTTACCCCAGGGACAAAGTGCCTCGGACATGAACAGTGTAAAATAGTCCCGAGGTGAAGACCCCCAATAGCCACCGATGGCAGAGTGGACAGATCAACTGCAGCGAAGTCGGGTGGGCTCACGGGCCAGGGCGAGCCCAGTGCCGAGGGGTGGAGGAGGAAGCCGCGGGCTGCCTGAGTCCAGGGTTCCCGGGCTGCACAGGGCCCCGTGCCTGGGGAGGCCCCAGCGCCCGAAGGCAGAAGCACACGGGGGCTCCCCGAATGGCCGGCAGGGGTGGGACCAGTCACGCTAGTCGTGCCGCGAGGCCAGAGATGGCAGTGGTATCACGGTCGATTATGCACAAGAGTGAAGCCCCCTGGGGTGCGGTGGATCAGCCAGCGGAGGGAGGCTCACAGAGCCCGAGGTGGGCTAGAACCCTCAGCTGGCTCCAGCCGCCTGTGGCCACCCGGCAGCTCACACGCCCGTCTTCCACCTGTCGCCACAGTCAGGTGTCATGACCGTGTGTCGGGGTGCCCTGTCACCCGCAGTCCAGGGCATCATGACACTGGCTGCCTCGGCCTCCTGTCTCCAGGTGGCTTTCTCTTGCCCTCAACTCTGGCTCCCCTCCCCCACCACTTCTCTGACAACTTCGAGCCCCCCACCAGAGGCCAGAGAGGAAGGGGTGGGGCTGGGTTCTGAGGGGCCTGGAAGGTCAGAGGTCATGGGAAGGGGGCCCCCATACTAGGCAGCGCGCACTGCCACTTCCCTGGCCACTGGAGACCAGCCCCTTCCCCAGCCAGGACTCCGCTGGCCCTGCCCCCGGATGCTGGGCATCTTCTCTTGGCTTCTGTTCTGCGTCTCTGCACTCTCCATGCCCTTGTCCTTAAGAGTCCCAAACTTGGGCCGGGCGTGGTGGCGCATGCTTGTAATCCCAGTACTTGGGAGGCTGAGACCAGAGGATCTGGGTTCGAGGCTGGCCTCAGCTGCTTAGGGAGGCCCTCTACAACTTAGTGAGACCCTGTTTGAAAATAAAGAATAAAAAAATAGGGCTGGGGGTGAAGAGTCTCAAACTCTCCACACAGGCCCTGCCTGGACCCCAGGCCTGGGTGTCCTGCCGTGACCTCCCTTGGGGCCCCAGGCACTGGCCAGACATGGGGATTCCGCCAGGGGCTGCGCTGCCAGGGACCCTCAGAAACACGAGATGTGGAAATCCGAGGAGCTCACCAAATCTGGGCGCGTAAAGGCCAGCAGATAAGGATCGCCCCTCCCACGACTCTGCGAGGCACCAGGCAGCCTTCCCCGGTGGGCGGGACAGGAAGGCCGACGTGAGCGCTGACATTTGCTGCCGCAGCCCACAGCCCTCCCCGGGGCTTTCACAGGTCTCCCAGGCACCACCATGGTCTAGGTGTGGCAGGCGAGGGGCCTCGGCGGCCCTGCTCTCAGCCTGGCGCTCCTGGGCCTGAGGCTCGGCTCGGGCTCGCAGGATTGGGGGTTCCAGTGCTGGGCCAGGCTGACTTCTTAGGACTTTTTTTTGTGTGTGTGTGGTACTGGAAATGGAATCCAGGGGCCTTCTACCTCCAGGCTATGCCCCCAGCCTTATTTTATTGTTTATTTGGAAACAGGGTCTTGCCAGGTTGCTGAGGGCCTCATTAAGTTGCTGAGGCTGGCTTTGAACCTGCGATCCTCCAGTCTCAGCCTCCCAAGTACTGCGATTACAGGTGTGTGCCACCACACCTGGCTCTCTTAGTCTAATTTAAAGTGGGCAGGTGCAAGGTTCAGACGGACCTGGCCCTTGCTCCTCCGAACCCGGGTAGGGCTGGTGGCTTCCCTTTCACCCAGCGCTCAGAACCACCTCCCATCCAGGTCCAGGGGCTGAACAGAGATCCCGGGCCTCTCAAAGAAGAGGTTCCCCTCTAGGGAGGCTCGGCGCTCCAGTGACCCCTCCCGTGGACACAAGCCTGGCCATATCCCTGAGACCCTGCTGCCCATTCCTGCCTTCCTACAAGATACCACAGCCTTCCCTGTGCCAAACCTCACCCGGAGGGCTGAGAAATAGAGCTGAACAACCCAAGGGGGCTTCCCGGTAGAGGCAGACATGAGGGTCAGAGAGACCCTGTGAGCTGGAGGCCTGGGGGCTCCCTCTGGGGCTCCTCCTCTAGTCCATCCAGGATGCCTGGCTTTGTCTGGGACTGTGAATAAAAGTGGCTCCAAACGGGGCACCGTGGCGCACACCTGTATTTCCAGCAACTTGAGAGGATCCTAAGTTCGAGGCCAGCCTGAACAACTTAGTGAGACTCTATCCAAAAATAAAATAAAAAGGGCTGGGGTGTGTAGCTCAGTGGTAGAGTGCTTGCCTAGCATGCTGAAGACCCTGGTTTCCATCCTCAGCACCTTGAAAAAAATCAAATCAAAACAAAACTCAGAAAGAAGGAAGCTCCCAAGTGTGAGAGCAGAGAAATCAGGCTGCGGGGGGCCGGGCAGTCAGGGCCGCCGTGGGACCTGATGACCTTCCTGGGGAGGCACAGTACCGGCTCCCGCCTCTCCTGGTCAGCCTCCAGAGAACCTCCAGCTCTGAGGGGCTCCCTGGAGTGGAGAGGCAGAGGGGGTTCCCTGGGGGTTTGAAGCCACAGAAAAGGGTTCCCACAAAGCCACAGCCCACAGGCATGTGTTTGGGGGCGCCCTCTGCATCTGCAGCAGGCAATGGGCCCGGGCCGGGGCGAGGGACTTGTTCTAATTCTCCGGGTATCTTTCCTGGCTCCTCCTCAGTGGGGCTGAGGCTGAGGCTGTTTGGAGGCCGGGAGACTCCACGGAAGATGAAATGCACCAGGTCCTCGAGCGCCCTGCCCGGGAGGCGAGGGGCGGCCTCGGGGGCGGGGCGGGGGCGGGGCGTACAGGTTTAGGCCGAGCCTCCCAGACGTCCCGGCGCTCAGGACGCCCGGAGGGCCGCGATGGGCCGGAGAGCCGCCCTGTGCGGGGTCGCGCTGCTCTGTGCGCTGGGCCTGGGACCGCGCCAAGCCGAGGGGCTGAGCTGCGGCCCGGGCCGTGTGCCACACGGGACGGGGACGGACCTGCGCTGCTGCCGTTCCTGCGCCCCGGGTGAGCGGCCCGGGACCTGGGGGGGCGGCTGCGCGGGGCGTTCCTCCTGCTGCTCGCGCCGGCCCTGGCCCAGGAGGGTGGGCGAACTTTCCGAGGCTAGAGCCTCGTCCTGCCGGCTCCCAGTGGAGGCGAGGCTCCCACTGAGGCCGGTGGGCTGAAAGTCAGGGAGCAGGGACCGGGGGGTAGGAGCCCCCGGGGCCCCCCAAGGGGAGAGTGGGGTCTTGTTGAGTGGGTCGAAGTTTGGCCATCACCCCGGCCCCTTGCTGCCCAGCTCGGGGTCCCAGCGCCCTCCTTCTGCCCTGCCTGCAGCCATGGGCGAGGCTGTCCAGGCAGGAAGATGGCTGGACCTCATCCTAGAGCTTCTGCAGGGCCTGGGGCTGGGGAGGGGTGGCTCTGAGGGCCACCTTCTGTGGCTGTGCTGGACACTGATACAGACACCCTCTAAGGGTCCCTGGAGTCTGGGGGCCCAGTTGGGGGCAGTGCAGGTTGGGAAGGGGCCGCGGGCCCTCAGGGAGCCCCGGCAACTCTCAGGTTCGGTGTGACTGCGTGAGGTTGCACCCAGGGTCAGCCAGGCCGCCTGTGCTGAGGAGCTGACCACTTGACAGGCAGACCCGGAGCTGAGTGGAGCCCAGGGTCCGGGCCTGGGGCTGGCTGAGGGTGGGCCCAGAGGTGCTCTGGAGAGGGCCTCACTCACCACTCCCCCCAACCCTGCAGAGGAGAAGGCCTGCGCTGAGCTGGACTGTGTGTGTGTCCAGCCGGAGTTCCACTGCGGGGACCCTCAGTGCAAAGCCTGTAAGCACCACCCCTGCCCGCCGGGCCAGGAGGCGAGGCCTGAAGGTAGGTCCCTCAGCGGCTGCTCAGCGGCCTGGGGCCTCCATGACCAGGGACCCGAGCCCCAGGGAGTGGGTGTGCATATGGGATGCTTCATGGGTGGGGCATGGGCACAGCTTCTGGGGGGGTGGGCGTCTTCAGAGCACCTGCGGGCCCTGCAGCGTCCAGGGGCCCCTTCCCCCCTCAGCCTGGGCTTCTCCTGCTCCTGCTCCCTGGGGGCTGGCTATGAGGGCCTGCGGGGGTGTCCAGGGCCTGTCCAGCCCTCAGACCCCACTCTGACTCTGGCAGTGGCCCTGCCACCTGCTCGGTCCATCTGCACAGGGACAGACGGAGAGCACCAGCCCTGGAATGGCACATGTGGGTGCAGATTATCCAGGACCCCCGTCCTGGGGCATCAGAGACCTCTGGTGAACGGGATCATGTCTGGGGTCAGAACCCAGACGGAACCTTGCACCAGCCTGACGCCTTCTCACCCACCCCGGCAATCCCTGCAGTCTGTCTGTCTGTCCCCAGGGAATTTCAACTTCGGCTTCAGGTGTGTGGACTGTGCTGCAGGGACCTTCTCCCGGGGCCGCGAGGGCCGCTGCAGACCTTGGACAGAGTGAGTGCTGTGGGGAGCCTCGGCCCGTGGCCCAGCCCCTCCCCGTGGGGCAGTCCCTGAGGGCCCCGGTGACCCCCAGACAGCCCAGAGAAGGCTGACGGTGTCTGTGTCCCAGCTGCGACCAGCTTGGGTTCCTCACCCTGCTTCCTGGGAACAAGACCCACAACACCATGTGTATCCCGAGTCTGTTGTCCACCAAGCCCACCAAGCCCACCAAGGCCACCAAGCCCACCGAGCCCTGCAACCAGCTGACCACTGTCCTTGCTGTGGTCACTTGCATCCTCGTCCTGACCGTGGCCCAGTTCGGCCTGCACATCTGGCAGCTGAGGAGGCAGCACAAGTGGCTCGGAGGTCAGCTGGCGTCCTGGGGGGTGGGAGTCGGGCCCCTGGGGTCGCCAGCTGACCACAGCTCCTCCGCAGAGACCCAGCCGCTCGTAGAGGTGTTCCCGCCGGCCGAGGATGCCTGCAGCTGCCAGTTCCCTGAGGAGGAACGGGGCGAGCAGCTGGAGGAGAAGGGCCGCCTGGGGGACCGCTGGGTGTGAGGCCTGGCCGCAGCCAGGAGCAGCTGCACCCCGAGCCGCCCCCAGGAGCTTGCCCCGGCTGGCCCTCCGGAGCAAGGTTCTCCTCTGCCTCCTGCTCCGGGCCCGGCCCTGCTCCCCTCGACGGTGGAAGTGGGTGTAGGATGACATCAGTGGGGAGTCCCCCAGACTCTGCAGAAAGATGGTGGCCACGGTGGGCCCTGTGGAGAGACAGCCCCGGCTGGGTGGGGGTCTGCGGGCCCCCATGGGTGCGCAGCGCCTAGCGCAGACTTGGCTGCAGGTGGTTTTGAAAATAAACTCTTGTCCAGTGGCCTGAGTGGATGTACTGGGGCTGGGAAGGAGGTCAGAGAGCCTGGGGCTGGTCTCCGGGGACCTTGTTCACGAGCGCCCACAGCCCCCTCCCCGGGGTACAAAGGGGGAGGAGCCCTGGCTGTCCTGGGAGCTCCTACCCCTGGTGGGGGTTATGGGACACAAGTTGTGGCCTTTCCAATCCTGGACACGAGCACTGGGCAGGGACACGGGGGAGGCCCTCTGTACTGGACACCTGCCCTCTTGGCCTCTAGGTTAAACCCCTCCCCCCACCTGTCTGGCCCATGCCGGCCGGGCAGCCACGCCCTGGACCTCTGGAGGCCTGGGGAAACTGGCTCCACTGTGCCCTTGGCACTCTCGTTGCCTCACTCTGCCCACCCTCCCCAGGCCCAGCCATTTCTGTCCCAAGCCTCCTGGTGGTCTCTCTCCCGATCCTGCTCTCGGGGGCATGGCTCTGGGGTCCCACCCAACAGTGCATCCTCCTACCTTCCTGGCAGCCACAGCTGCAGCTGCTCTTGGAGAAATCTGATAAGGACGCCTTGGCACAGCTGTCCAGGGAGTGGCAGGCCAGTGGGAACCAGTCTCGACAGCACCCTGGGGCATCTGCATACCTGGCCCCCACCCCCAGCCCCCCATGAGCGCCCCATTGTCTCAGGATGGAGGAGCAGGAGCTGCACTGTCCTGCTTCCCAGCCCGGGCACACAGGCTTAGGGGAGAGACTGGAGGAGGAGGTGCGTAGCACTGGGCCCCAGAGCATGACGAGCGGACAGCTGTCTTCCACCTCTGGTCACCCATTCATGACCACTCGCACATTCTTGCCAGCGAGTGCAGCTGTCGTCCAGGGGACACCAGCTCAAGTGCCAGCCGCCCAAGGGGCTTCAGTCCCGCGCGCCCCTGGAGGCCCCGCACCGGCCCTCGCCCTCGCTCGCTGCGGCTGCCGCAGGCAGAACGTGTACAGCAGTTGGGGTGTCCCCAGAAAACACCGCAGATGGGCGTTCAGGTGCCGCGGGGCTGGGCTGACTCAGCTGGAAATTCCTGGTGGGCTGCCCGGCGGGGGCGACGGCGCCAAAACTCAGTGCGGGGGCGCGAGGCTGACGCAGAGCCCGCGGTGGATTCCGCCGCCGCCAGCCAAGGCGGCGCACCGAGGGGCTGGGCCTCGGGGTGGGCGGGGGTCCAGCTGTCTTCCCGCCGCCTCGCCCAGGCCCCGCCTGGTGTGGCGCAAGGAGGAGCCGGGGAGCGGGGGTCTGCAGGGGGAGTGTAGGGCTCACTACACACACACTGAGAATGTCCGCGCAGGCGCAGAGCCCGGGGCGGGGGTGCGGCCGGGCCTGGGAAGCGCTGGAGTGTGGGTAACGGGCTGGAGCTGAGGGGTGGTGCTGGGGCCCCCTTGCCCCCCGCTGGGAAGCTTCCTGGGGTGAGCCTGACCCAGGCTGGCCCCACCCCTCAGGAGGCTCTCTAGCTCTCCGGAAAACCTCAGCTCCCCTGACCCCCCCCCCCCCACCGCTGCGGAGATGTAGATTTTGTTCCGCCTCAGATAAGGACCCAGCGGCCATCTCTGTTCCCAGAAGCGCTTCCGGCCACAGCTGGTGGCTCCCAGCCCAGCCTCCACCCCCTCTTCTTTCGGGGAGAGACCCCTCCCTTCCTGAGGTCAGGGAGAGCGCTCTTTCCCAGGCAGACTGGACACTAGCCCCGCCAGCCCATCTGGGACAGCCGCGGGGGTCCCCAGCTGCTGGGACGTGCTCCCCTGGTGAGGCAGGCACAGGGGCACTCCTCCCCTCCCTGGGGAGGGAGGCAGACACCCACCCCTCACCCATCTCAGTTCCCCCGGAAGCTCCAGGAATTAGGGCCTTTTCTTGAGATGGCCATCCAGCCAGGGGCCAGGGCCGGCTCTGTCCCCTTCTTATAGCTGCTTTCCAAGGGAGAAGGGCTGGGGGGACCTTGGACCTTCTGCTGTAACCAAGGTGCTCAGCTGACCTTGGGCCCTGATTAAGGGAGTGTGTGCAGTATTGCAGTATGAGGGTCTGTGCTGGCTAGGGGGCCCCCAGGATGGAGGCTACAGGGATAGAGGGGAAAGTGTGCCTGGGTGGTCAGAGTTGGGGCTTACCGGTCCATACAGGTGTGTGTGTGTGTGTGTGTGTGTGTGTGTGTGTGTGTGTGTGTTATTGGGGATTGAACCCAGGGGCATTCTACCTCCAAGCTATACCTCAGCCTTTTTTATTTTGAAACAGAGTCTCACTAGGTTGCTGAGGCTGGTCTCAAACCTTCGATCCTCTTGTCTCAGCCTCCCAAGTATTGGGGGATTACAGGCCTCCACCAACACACCTGGCTATCCCCCCATACCTTCTGCTGGTGGAGGACACTGCCTGAGTCCCCCACCCATCAGCAGGACCCCAGGATTCACCCCTGGAAGAGAGGGGAAGGAGAGGAAGGGGAGAGGAGGAGGAGGAGGAGGAATATTCACTGGACTGTTGATGACCTAATACCTGCCAGATAAGTGGCCCCGGTGCTCAGGGGTCCCACGGCCCCCCTCTCCCCGGGAATCCCTGCGGTCCTGGACTAGCTAGCATGCGGGCCGAGGGGGTGGGCTGTGGCCAGGCTCCTGCGGTGAATGAGCAGCGAGGGTTCTGGAGGAAGCGTCTTTATTCACTGACATTCAGGTTCTCTTGGGGCTGCCAGGGGTCAGCAGCAGCCTCAGTGCAGGTGTCATTGGGGAGCCCGGGCTGGCCAGGGGCTCCGTCAAGCTAGGGCAGGCGCTGCAGTGGACACTTAGGCCCCATGGCCCAGGGCAGGGCTTGTCACCTCTGTGGACATCTTGAGGCCCCTCCCTGGGAGCCGCAGCCCCAGCATGACAGCCTGCTGCCGCGGGACAGTCTTGACTGGATTCAGGCAGAAACGTGGCCCTGACCTTGGGGGTAGGTGTGATTCACTAAGGCCTGGGCTCCAGAACCCCTCCACACAGGAGCAAGTGCGCGCTTGCCTGGTTCCTGGGGCTCCACGCTGTGGGCCACAGCAACAGGGTGACAACTCAGGAGAAAGCACCCCACTGGGCAGGCAGTGGGCGTACGGGAGGGTGGTGGTGTGGGGCTGCCCAGTGCCCACCCACGATCTCCGTGACCAAGGCTCTGTGACCGGATGTCACTTTACCTCTCAGCCCCGTCTCGGTCCCAGGCCCCCTGCCCCTCCCTGGGTGCTGACCAGAAACCCGTGGTAGAGGTCGCCCTCTAGTGGTTGCATCCTGTCCTGACTGGCCTGGCCCCGAGACGGGCTCCTGCTGGGCTGGATGCTGGCTGCAGCTGCTCCCCTGCAGAGCAGGGGCCGCGGCCAACCTCTCCCACCTGGGGTGGCGTGAGTAGGTGAAGCACGCGAGGGTGGGCGGGCTAGGAGGAATTTGCCACCTGGCCATGACTGTTTGTGAGTTAGGGCGGGGCGTGCAGGTGTGTGCAAACCCCGGTGGGCTTCCAGGCAGTGCCATGGGGGAGGGGAACAGGGAGGCCATAGGCCTCAGGGATCCTCCCTGGAAGTGTCCCGTCTTGACTCTCCCCCAGGGTCCCGGGCCTCTGTGGCTGCAGGGCTGCGGAGAGTTCCCGCCTGGTGTCTGAAGGGCCCGGAGAAAGCTGTGCTGGGCGGGGCCCCAGAGGAGCCATCCAGAGGGGTTCTGAATGGTCTGGGGATCGGGCCCTTCCTGGGGGCAACTCCCAGTGGTGCACCCCAGTGCCAGGCTGCGGGCTTGCAGGTCCCTGGGGGGCCAGGGGCAGAGGGCCCTCGGCAGAGGCCGGTCCTCCTCCCTGCCGTCGTCCCAACACAGCCCGTTTGTCACAAAGTAGCCTTTATAGGTCCCCAGAGAGCACGCTTGGGCGCCACTAGGAGCCGCGGTGGCTCGAGCTCCTCCGCTCCTCGCGCTCGTCCTCGGCCGGCGCCGGGGACGCCTCCCGCACCGGGTCCCTGTCTCCCGCCGGGGGCCTCTCGGCGCCGGGGCCGGGCTGCCGCGGGCGGCGCGGGGCGGAGGGCGGCCGGGCGGAGGGCGGCCGGCCGGGGGCGCGGGGAGGCGCGGGCCTGCGCGCGCCCGGCTTGTCGGCGGCGGCGCGGGGCGCGGGCGGCGCGGCCTCGATGGCCGGCCGGGGCGGCGGGCGCGGGTAGGTGCGCGAGCCCCCGAGGCGCGGCCACAGGTCCGCCTCGCCGTTGTGCAGGAGCACGAAGCGGCGCTGGGACAGCAGGGGCAGCATCTTCTGGCTGCGCAAGCTCTTCTGGAAGGTCTCGAGCGCCAGGTCTGGGGGAGGGGCGGGGAGAGCGGGGCCTTGGCGGCGGGGAAAGGGGGGCAGAGGTCGGCCGGGCTGGGCTGGGGTTCTGACGCACCGGAGGAGGAGGGGAGGACCCGGAGGCTGGCAGGGCGGAGGCTGGGGCCCTTGGGGTTGGGCAGCCTCATTTGTGGGCTCTGAATCTGGGAAAGGGTAGGTGCGCCCAGGACTGGGCAGGCGGTGGGGGGTATGGGAGAGTTGTGGGGTGGGGGGGCTGCCCAGGGGCTCACCCAGGGTCTCCACGACCACTCCGGGGATCACCTCCTTCAGGACTTCGCAGTTGGTGTGCAGGGCAGGGTTGGAGTTCATTTCCAGCAGCCACACCTGGGTGTGACACGGGTCAGCATCCCTCCCCGCCCCCAGCCCCCTTGGCCAGCAGGAGTCTGGGGCCTGCTTCCCATTAGGCCTGGTGACTGGGCAGATTGCTTCTTTCCTATGGCCTCGATCCCTTGTTTGACTAAAAGGCTGAGACCTTGATAGTACATCCTGCGCTGCCCTGGAGAGGGGGTGCAGGAGCTCAGCCTTGGGGACACACCCACATCCAGGGTCGGGGTCGGAGGTGGGGGTCTGACTGCACCCCTAGGCCTGCTTGAGTGGCCAGGGTCCAGATGGCCCCTTCTTGCACCTGCCTATCAGACCTGTGCACCCAGGACAGCACCTTGAAGTTCTCATCGATGAGGAAGTCACAGCCAATGAGGTCGAAGTATCCCAGCTTACACTGGAGCTTGGACTTGACAGCCAGGAAGCAGTGTGCCATGATCTGCTGCATCCGCTTCTGTGGATGAGACAGGAGGGACCCTGTCACCCGTAGGCCCTAGTTACACCTTCCAGGCTTGAACAACCAGTCACACCCCTCACCTGCATGCCTACCTGCACCCTCACCCATATTCCTACCTGTACCTCACCTGTGCAGCCGCAGCTGCCCACATGTTCACACACTCAGTCATAGGCTCAACCAAGTACTCATTCAGCAAGCCCATAGAATTCCTACTGTGCAGCAGGGACCAGGGATACGAGAGTGAAAAAAAAAAAAAAAAATGAGACATCTCTGCCCTTGAGTGGCTCACTCATGGCAAGAGACACAGACTGCAAATGGTACATGTAAAATCCTGGCAGAATGGAGAGTTTTGTCTTTGAACTTGTTCCAGATCACTGGTAGTCTTGAAAACTCTCTCCTGGGACTGGAGATAGCACAACAGATCTTGAAAGGATCAAAGGAGCCGGGCATGGCGACTCCTTTGGCATGGTGGCATGGTGGCACCCTGGGAAAGGACCAAAGGTGTTGTGCATGGTGGCGTATACCTGTAATCCCAGCACTTGGGAGGTTGAGACAGGAGGATCACAGGTTTTCCGCCTGCCTCAAACTTAGCGAGACTCTGTTTCAAAATTTAAAAATAAATAAAATAGAGGTGGGATGTAGCTTGGAGGTAGAATGCCCCCCCCCAAAAAAAAGAAAGACAAGAAAGGAAAGTATGGGGTTAGGGTCACACCGAAGAGACTAAGAAAGAGAAAATTTAGAAGAAAGCCAAGTAGAAATTCTGAAGTAGCAGAGCATAATTAAAACAAATTCACTAGAACTGGGTGTGGTAACCCACACGTATAGTCCCAGCTACTGGGAAAGCTGAGGCAGGAAGATCCCTTGAGTCCAGGAGTTTGAGACTAGCTTGGACAAACATAGAAAGACTCTGACTTAAGAAAATCCCAGAGGAGCCGGGTGTGGTGGCACACGCTTGTAATCCCAGTACTTGGGAGGCTGAGACTGGAGGATCCGGGTTCATGGCCAGCCTCAGCTACCTAGTGAGGCACTCCGCAACTTAGTGAGACCCTGTTTCAAAATAAAGAATAAAAAAGGCTGGGGGTGTAGCTTGGAGGTAGAATGGCCCTGGGTTTCATCCCCAGTACCAAAAAAAAAAAAAAAAAAAAAAAAATCTCAGAGGCCCTCCCAGATTTGAATTGTTTGAATATAGATCAGCTGAAATCATTCATCTGAGGAAAAGAAAGAAAAAATGAATAAAAATAAAGCCTCAGAGAACTGATCAAGCAGACGCACGCGTAATGAGAGCCCCAGAAGGAGACTAGAGAAAGGAGTAGATGGAACATTTGAAGAAATAATGACAGAAAACTTCCCAAGCTTGATGAAAGACATTAGCCTTCATATTCAAGACGCTCAATGAACTCCAAGTAGGATAAACTCAGAGATTCACTGCATCAGAAGCAAACTTACAAAAGATAAAGCAAATGTTGTAATCAGCAAGTGAAAGGCAACTCATCACATCCAAGGGAGCTTCAATAAGATTAACAGCCAGTTTTTCATCAGAAATCATGGGGTTAGCTAAACATGGTGGCCCATGCCCATAATCCTAGTCCTTGGGAAGCCGAGACAGGAGGATCACAAGTTCAAGGTGAGCATATAGTAACTTAGTGAGACACTAAATAAAAATAAAATAAAAAGACTTGGAATATAGCTCGGTGGTAGAGTACCTCTAAGTTCAATACCCAGTACTGCAAAATTGATAAATAAATTAATTTGAAAAACATTCAGGTTTGAAAGGAAGAAGTTAAACTACCTCTGTTCTCAGGTGACATAATACCCCACGCCCTTTTTTTTGGTACTGGGGATGGAACCCAGAGGCATTCTACCTCCAAGTTATACCCCTAACCCGATTTTATTTTTTATTTGGAAACAAGATCTCACTAAGTTGCCGAGGCTGGCTTCAAACCTGTGGTCCTCTTGTCTCAGCCTCCCAAGTACTGGGATTACAAGCATGCGCCACCATGCCCAGCTGACATAATCCTATATGTGCAAATCCTAAAGAGTTCACATACAAAATTAGAATAAAATCAGCAAAGTTTCAGAATATAAGATCAACACACAAACACACACAGAGAATCAGTTTTTTGACATCAAACCCAGGGCCTTTCACTTGCTGTACATGTGCTCTACCACTGAGCTATATCCCCAGCCCTTCTTATTGTATTTTGAGATAGGGTCTGGCTAAGTTGCCCAGGCTGGCCTTGAACTTGAGATCCTCCTGTCTTAGCCTCCTGAGTAGCTGGGATTACAGGTGTGAACCACCACACTCTACTGCAATGGATTTTATATATATATATTGGAAATTGAACCCAGGGGAATACTACCTCCAAGCTACACCCCCAGCCCTTTTTAAAAATTTTTTGCTTTGAAACAGGGTCTCACTAGATTGATGAGAGTCTCGCTACTTGCTGAGGCTGTCCTTAAACCTGTGATCCTCCTCAGTCTCCCAAGTACTGGGATTACAGGTATGCACCACCATGCCCAGCACTATTTTTATTTTTTTTAATTAATTAATCAATTTATTTTTTGTGGTACTGGGGGTTGAACTCAAGGGAATTCTACCTCTGAGCTACACCCTCAGCCCTATTTTTTATTCTTTTTTTGAAACAGGGTCTCACTAAGTGGCGGAGGGCCTCACTAGGTAGCTGAGGCTGGCCGAGAACTCAGATCCTCCGGTCTCAGCCTCCCATATGCTGGGATTACAAGCATGCGCCACCATGCCCGGCTCCCAGCCCTTATTTTTAATTTTTTTTTTTTTTTTTGTGGTACTGGGGATTGAACTCAGAGGCATTCTACCTCCGAGCTATACCCCCAGCCCTATTTTTTATTCTTTATTTTGAAACCGAGTCTCACTAAGTTGCGGAGTGCCTCACTAGGTAGCTGAGGCTGGCCGCGAACCCGGATCCTCTGGTCTCAGCCTCCCGAATGCTGGGATTACAAGTGTGCGCCACCACGCCCGGCTCCCCAGCCCTTATTTTTAATTCTTTATTTTGAAACAGGGTCTCAGTAAGTTGCTGAGGCTGACTTCAAACTTGTAATCCTCCTGCCTCAGACTCTCAAATACTGGGATTACAGGCGTGCTCTACCAGGCCAAGCATATTAGGTTGTGTTCTTTCTTTTTTTTTTTTTTGCAGTACTAGGGATTGAACCCAGGGGCACTCTACCTCTGAGCTACACCCCCAGTCCTATTTTTTATTCTTTATTTTGAGACAGGGTCTCACTAAGTTGCAGAGGGCCTCACTAAATAGCTGAGGCTGGCCGTGAACCCGGATCCTCTGGTCTCAGCCTCCCAAGTACTGGGATTACAAGTGTGTGCCACCACACCTGGCTGGATTTTTAATTTAATTTTATTTGTATGTATGGTACTGGGGATTGAACCTAGAGACATTCTACCTTCGAGCTATACCCCCAGCCTGATTTCATTTATTTGGAAATAGGGTCTTGCTAGATTGCTTGAAGTTTCAACTCAGTTGCTGAAGCTGGTTTCAAACCTGTGATCCTCCTGTCTCAGCCTCCCAAGTACTAGGATTACAGGTATGTGCCACCACTCCCAGCAATGGGTTTTTTTTGCGGTACTGGGGATTGAACTCAGGGGCCTTCTACCTCTGAGCTATACCCCCAGCCCTATTTTTTATTCTTTATTTTGAAACCGAGTCTCACTAAGTTGCAGAGGGCCTCACTAGGTAGCTGAGGCTGGCCTCGAACCCGGATCCTCCGGTCTCAGCCTCCCGAATGCTGGGATTACAATCGTGCGCCACCACACCCGGCTCCAGCAATGGGTTTTTATTTTTATTTTGGTACTAGGGACTGAACCCAGGGGCATTCTCCCTTCAAGCTACACCCTCAACCCTTTTTTTATTCTATGTTTTGAAAGAGAGTCTTGCTAGGTTGCTGAGAGTCTTACTACATTGCTGAGGCTGTCCTTGAATTTGTGATCCTCCTGTCTCAGTTTCCTAAGTAGTACAATTACAGGCATGTGTCACCATATCTGGCTTGGATTTTTATATCACTTTCTTTTTTTTTCCTTTGATGCTAGGGATTGACCTAGGCAAGCATGTTAGACCTGGAAGTGTAGCTCAGAGGTAAAATGCCCCTGGTTTTGATCCCCAGTACCACATACACAAAGGAAAGAATGGATAAAGGATATGGATAGACATTTTTTAAAGCAGATGTGCAAATGGCCAGTAACCATGTGAAAGAGTGCTCCACATCATTAGTCACCGAGGAAATGCAAATCAAAACACAATGAAGCCGGGCATGGTGGCTCACGCCTGTACTCCCAGGACTTAGGAGACTGAGACAGGAGGATCGCAGGTCGTGGCCAGCCTCAGCAACTTAGGGAGGCCCTCGGGAACTTAATGAGACCCTGTTTCAAAATAACAAATAGAATTGGGCTGGGGATGCATGGTAGAATGCCCCTGGGTTCCATCCCTAGCGCGCGCGCACACACACACACACACACACACACCACACATACACACACACACACACACACACACATACACACACACACACAATGAGACACCACTGCACCCCAACTAGACAGCCGTTTTTTGCTTGTTTGATGGTTTTTTAAAGACAAGTATCAGGTGTTGGCAAGGATATGGCAAGTTGGAGCACTCCTCCTTGAACCCTGCAGTCAGGGTGGGAGATTGTCCTCAAGGAGTTAAGCAACAGTTACCCTAGGACCCCAGGGCTCCGTTCCTACAAGATCCTCAAGAGGACGGAAAATATGCAAAGCACTGCTCATAACAGACAAAGAGTAGAACAGCTGAAGAGTGAGCACGGCTCGGTCTGCTCGTGGGAAGGGTACCGTTGGCACGTGTAGACACGTGCTGCCACTGGATGAACACGGGAGAATGCACTGCGTGAGCCCATGCATGAAGGGTGCAGAGCAGGCTGGCCGGTGCCAGAGGAAGTGGATCCCTGGTCACCAGGAGTGGGAAGGGCAGTGATGGCTTGTGAGAACTGGATTTCTTTTGGGGGTGATGAAAATGTTCTGGAGTTAGTGGTGATAATTGCACAGCTTTGTGTGAATATACTACACTGTGTGTGTGTGTGTGTGTGTGTGTGTGTGTGTGTGTGGTGTGTGTGTGTGGTACTGGGGATGGAACCCAGGGGTATTCTTTGTCTGAGCTACAACCCCAGTCCCTTATTTTTATTTTCAAACAGGGTCTCACTAGGTTGATGAGAGTCTCACTACTTGCTGAAGCTGTCCTTGAACCTACGATCTTCCTGTTTCAGCCTCCAAAGAACTGGGATTATAGGCATGTGCCACCATGCCTGGCTATACTAAACTTTTTTCTTTTTTCTTTTTTTCTTTCTTTTTTTTTTTTGGTACCAAGGATTGAACCCAGGAGCATTCTATCTCCAAGCTACACCACCAGCCTTCTTTTCTTTCTTTCCTTCCTTCCTTCCATTCTTTCTTTTCTCTCTCCTTCCTTCCTTCCTCCCCTCCCCTTTCTTTTGCAGAACTGGGGATTGAACCCAGGGGCATTCTACCTCTGAAGCTATGCCACCAGCCTTCTTTTCTTTTTTTTTCTTTCCTTCCTTCCTTTTCTCTCTCTTTTTTCCTTCTTTCTTTCTTTCGCAGGACTGGGGATTGAACCCAGGGGCATTCTACCTCCGAGCTACACCACCAGCCTTATCTTCCTTCCTTCCTTCCTTCCTTCCTTCCTTCTTTCCTTCCTTCCTTCCTTCCTTCCTTCCTTCCTTCCTTGCTTTCTTTCCTTCTCTCACTCTCTCTTTCTTTCACAGAACTGGGGATTGAACTCAAGGGCATTCTACCTCCAAGCTACACCCCCAGACCTATTTTTTAGTCTTTATTTTGAAACAAGGACTCACTAAGTTGTAGAGAGCCTCACTAAGTAGCTGAGGCTGGCCGTAAACCTGGATCCTCCAGTCCCAGCCTTTAGAAATGGTGAATTTTATATTATGTGGATCATCGGGGACGGGGGATGACTGGGGACACTTCACTGTGATGACTTCCACAGTCGCTGTCTTAGGAGCCGTGGAGAAGCAATGGCTGCCCGAGGTGAGAAGTCCCTGCTGCTCCACTGCCCTTGCTGTGCCCGGCAGAAAACAGCTCCTAGACACGAGGACGCCCTCTCCCAGACGATCCCTTCCCTGTCTGTCCCTCCGGCCGTCCTGCCTAGCTCAAGGTCTCTAAGTCATGAAAACTTGAACTTTCACACTGTGGTGTGTCATAGGCCCTGTGCCTCACCTCCTTGGTGGGGCCACCCAGGTGGACCCCCAGCTGCTGGTGACGGTGGCTACCAGCTCAGTTCACCCGCTTGAGGAGCCTCGTTCAGAACACATGCGTAGACATGGCTCTAGGGGGGTGGCGGATGCTCCAAGGACATCATGAACCTTGCACCAGCCCAGACACAGACACACAGACACAGACACAGACACAGACACACACACACACACACTCGGATCCTGGCCCATGGCTTCTGACACCCCCCCCCCCCCCGCCCAGCAGAGGACGGACCGTGAAGGTGGTGAAGACCCAGTCTCGGGGGAGGCCCTTGGTCTTCCTGAACTTGTTGTTGATGTAGCTGTTGAGGTGGTCCATGCTCCACACCGTTTCTTCCTTGAGCAGCATGTACAGGGGGCTCTTCTTCTGCATGTACTGGGGGCAGAGCAGAACCTGGAGGCCGCCCCCCAAGGAGGCCCTAGACAGCCTCACCTGCTCCCCACCCCCGTCCCTTCCTGCAAACACCTACAGCCACTGAGACCCCCAGCCAGCAAGCCCCCCAGTCCTCACAGGGGCCCCTGCCCTGGACCCCTCCACTAAGGCCCTTCCTCAGCATACCAGGTGGGAGGCAAGCCGGGGCTGGGGCTGCAGGGCCCTGAGGCGTTTTCAGGGCCAGAGGCAGGTGGGAGCAGCCAGGCCTCCGGCTGGCCCGGATGTGTCTCAACGGGACCTTCCTCTGCATTCCCAAGCAGAGTTCCTCCGGCTCACCCCGCACGCACCTCGAGGAAGGCCCTCACCCGGGAGGAGGCCTTACCTGGTTGGTCAGGTGGCCACTGAGGTCATTGGAGTGGGGGTCATAGATGCCGAGGGTGAGGCGGGCGTAGCCATGGCCGAAGAAGACCATGTAGGGCATGGCGCAGGCGATGAGCAGGTAGGAGCGCACGTCGAACTTCTTCCCGTCCAGCAGCAGTGGGTTCTGAATGTACCTGGGGCCACAGGGACTGCTGGGGCTGAGCGGCCCTCACCGCACCTCGGCCCTCTCCTGGGCACCTGTCTCAGGTGTGACCTCTGTGGAACCGCGTCCACGGTCAGGGGACGTGCCTGAGTCCAGGCGGGCCGGGGGTTGGAGGAAGGGCCTGGAGTCCGGATCTCAGCCCACCGCAGTGTCCGGGCTGGCCCGGGCTCTCCAGTGGGGCCTGGACAGGGAGGGAGGGCTGGTCTGGGGCCTCCAAGGGGAGTGGCCTTGGAGGAGGGGACATTGCAGGTGGAGACCTTGGGACTTCAGGACCATAGCCACCTGGGAGGGCCGGATGGAAGGAGTGTGTGGGCGGGGCTACAGGGACCTTCTGAGGCTAGGCTGGCCTCCTCTTGCCCAGCCTCAAGGGAGGCAGAGGAGCCACCAGTCAGCTCTGGGCTGCAGCCAGGCAGGCAGGCAGGCAGGGGAGTCGGGGAGGTGAATGCAGGGGGTGCAGAGAGACAAGCTAGCCACCCCGCCGCTTGGACTGTGTCTGGGCCCTGGTCAGTGTCTGGGGTGCCCCCCCCTTTTTAAATAGTACTAGGGAAGCCGGGCGTGGTTGGCACATGCTTGTAATCTCAGCATTTGGGAGGCTGAGACAGGAGGATCCGGGTTCGCGGCCAGCCTCAGCTACCTAGTGAGGCACTTCACAACTTAGTGAGACCCTGTTTCAAAATAAAGAATAAAAAATAGGACTGGGGGTGTAGCTCAGAGGTGGAATGCCCCTGAGTTCAATCCCCAGTACTGCAAAAAGTACTAGGAATTGAACCTGGGGCGGGGGGGGCATTCTATCTCTGAGCTACACCCCAGCCCTATTTTATTTTTATTTTTTGGTGGTACTAGGGATTGAACCCTGGGGGGCATTCTACCTCTGAGCTATGCTCCCATCCTTAATTTTATTTTCTTGTAATTTGAAATAAGGTTTCACTAAGTTGCTCCCTAAGTTGTGGAGGCTGGCTGGCAGAGAACCTGAGATCCTCCTGTCTCAGCCTCCCGAGTACTGAAATTATAAGCGTGCACCATCATGCCCAGCTTGGGGTGCCCTTTTGTGTGTGACCCGTCAGAGGTGACCCTTCCCCGCCTGTGGCTACAGGGGCAGCTCGGAGGTGTGCTGGGAGGGCCCAGCCTCCCACGGCCAAGGGCTGCTCTGGCCTCCATGACCACCTCCGGCATTCACAGGGCCCTGTCCCTCCTGGCCTTCCTGGCCTTCCCACGCCCACACCTCTGCACCACCCGCGCCTGAGGCGCCCGGAAGGGCATCTTGCGGTAGATCGGGTCCTCCTCGATGCTCTGGGCTTTGGCCTGCAGGGCGGTGGCCTCGTCCCGGTTCCTGATCAGAAAGATGCCCTTGCCCTGGTTGGAGGCCGTGGGCTTGCAGATCCACGTCTGGGTTTCTGCAGGGAGCGCCCCCTGAGCCTCCGGCCCCACCCCTCGCCCCTCCCGTCCCTGGACGGCCTTGGCCCTGACGGCCCTGGACCCTGTCCACCTGGACCCTTCTCCCGCCCCTGCTCCCCCAGCCCCTCCCTCATCAAGGCCATAGCCCGCCCCTCCCCAGCCCTGGCCCCACCTATTCCCTCCTGGGCTCCCCCTCCACCAGATCCTAGCCAGCCTCCTCCAGGCCCTGCCTTGGTCCAGCCAGAACCCCTGTCCCTGCATGCCTGGCGCTGGCCTGCTGTCTCTCACCATCAAACAGATTGAAGAAGGTCTGTCTCTCCTCCCTGATGTCCAGGCGATAGGTCTCTGGGAAAAAGTCTTCCATTTTCAGGACCCTGGGAGTGCAGGGAGATGGGAAGACATGGGAGGGCCGCCCCTGCCCTCGGCTTGGCGGGGGTCCTGGGCCTGCCTGGCTGGCCCGCGGCAGCGAGCGTGTCCACTGGGGCCTTGGCGAGTCCTTGTGTTCCTCCACCCCTCCCATCCACGTCCTTTACAGGGCCTCTGCGTTCTTTGTGTGAGGGGGCAGGTACTGGGAATTGAATCCAAGGGCATTCCACCTCCAAACTATACCCCCAGCCCTTTTTATTTTTTATTTTGAAGCAGGGTCTCACTAAGTTGCTGAGACTGGCCTTGAACTCGCGATCCTCCTGTCTTGGCCTCCTAAGCACTGGGACTTAGGAGTGCATGCCCCGTCCCTGGCTGCCTCTGCACTCTTCTCGGCGGCAGACGACCTCCAGGTCTGCCCCCCTCTGGCCCCAGCTCCACCTCAGCAATCTCGTCTTCTGATTGCTTCCCCATGAAAGATCAGAGCTGGGTGCCCGTGCTGGGAGGGACCCAGCGTCCAGCAGGTGGCCAGTAGGAGCTGATTCTGCCCTCTGCCCCTTCACCTAACACCTGGTCTTCCTTCAGTCGGGTCAGAGTGGTCCCTCCCAGCTGGGCTCCGAGCATCTACCTCTGAGGCCCTAGGTATCCTGGGCTGGTCCACATCCCCGGGGGGCCGGGGGACAGGCCTGGCCTGAGTGGTCAGGTCCACAGTATTTGGAGAATGAGTGGGTGGGTCTGGAGGCAGGTGGGCAGGTGGGCAGGTGTGCTGGGGGTAGACAGTGCCTGGAGGTGTTGCTGACACCGGTGTGTGGGAAGTGAACAGCGGCACATGCAGACATCGAGGGGGCATCTTGATGACCAGAGGGGTGGGCGCTGGCTGGCTGCCCACTGATGGGCAGGCGATGTGGGTGCAGCAGGCGGTGGGCAGGGGTGTGATGAGTGGACAGACGGGCAGTAGGTTGGGCGAGTGACTGCATGAGCCGGTGGATGGTGGGTCAGTGGTCAGTGACCCGTGGGTGGCTGTGTGACCGTGTGAGTCGAGGAGGACGGATGGCAGGGTGGGGGTGAGTGGATGGCAGGGGCGGGGTGAGCAGGGAGCCAAGGGGGGCGGGCCGAGGCTGATTGGCAGGTGGGGGGAGCACGGGTGGGTCTGGGTGTGAAGGGAAGGTGGGCGGGGCCACAGTCGGCGCTCCAGGGAAGAGCGGGGGCCCCTGGCTGTGGGGCTCCCTTGGGCTGGGCGGCGGGCTCACTTGGCCTGGGTGCTGGGCTGCGTTTTGTTGACCTTGGCTTGGGCGCGGGCGTGCTCCCGCAGGGCGCTGAGCAGCCCGATCTTGGTGGTGAGCAGCTTGTTGTTGGGGAGCTGGAAGAGCAGCTGCTGGCCTGGCGGGACACAAGGGCAGCGTGTGGGCGGGGCCCTGGCCGCGGGCCCGGCCCCCAGCTGGGGTGCCCCCACCTTCCCGGAAGCTGTGGTAGCTGTCCCGGCACTTGATCTCACACCACTTCAGCCTGAGGTCCTCACACTGGCCGTCCTGGGTGCGCTGCCAGCCCTTGCTCTTGCAGTAGGAGCTGATTCTGCGGGGCAGAGGGCAGAGGGCAGAGGGCAGAGGGTGGCGGTGACCCCCGGGCCGCGTCCCCAGGAGGGCTGAGGGGCAGACCAGGCAGCCCGGGCCCACTCACATGGCAGCCCCGTTGGTGCCTCCGATGAAGAAGAAGGGGCCCTGCCCGGGGATGGCTGGCTGCGGGTCTACCTCCGGCAAGGGGGCCGCTGGGGGCTTGGCAGCGTCTGTGTCCTCCAGGAGGTCTGTGGGCGAGCGGGCGGTCAGAGGCCGGGGCTCCGGGCCTTCGGGGCTCTCCCCGCCCTCCTGGGGGCCCGCGGCCCACCTGCATCTTGGTCCGGCCGGCTCAGCTGCGGCGGAAGTCCCTCCTCGCCACTGCTCCCCATCTGTCTCTCATGGGCCCTGCCTGGGGACTGGTAGGGTCAGTGGGTGTCGGGGAGGTGCCTGCGCTGCTGGCCCCCACCCAGCCCATTCCAGCCGTGTCAGCCCAGCGCACAACTGTCCTGGGGGCCGTCATGGGGGGAGCCGGACAGTTGCCACCCTCCAGGGCCAGCCTTCAAGTGGGCTGGGGGCTGGGGGACGGGGGCTGGGGAGAGGAGCGAACGCGTCCCACCCTCCTTACCAACGGGGCAGGAGCTCTGTTCAGGGAGCAGACATGATACAGGGAGGTCCCCCGAGGGCAGGGGTCACAATGTCCATGATGAGGTCATGGGTGACCAGGGGGCCATTGTCAGTGGGGGAGACGAGGGGCTTCCCAGGGAGGGGCATGGGCGGGCAGAACACCCAGTGCCTCCCTCTCTCCCAGCACACGGTCCCTCCCCATGAAGCCACCTGCCCAGGGTGGGGCGCCAGTCCAGGGCGGCCGTCCCAGGGCGGCTCTGTGTTCACCTGACGCCCGGGGGCGGCACCTCCGGACCCGGGGCCGCTTGGGTCTCTTGGAGCAGACGTGGGTCCGTGCGGGCTGCCCCCGGCGGTGGATGAACCGGGTGCGGCCTCGGGGCCCAGGCATGGGGGCCCGGTGGCGAGGGCCCCTCGGGGAGGTTGTGGACCTTGAGCCCCTTCTAGGCCTGTGGGCAGCCCGAGGGCCCGGCCCTTGGACGGGGCTTGCAGTCAGGCCTGGCCTGCCCCAGCTGGGGCGCCTCCCGGAGTCCTGGGCTTCGGCCTCTGCTTCTGGCTGGCTCTCGTCTCCTTGGTGGTCGAGGGGCCTGGCAGCCGTGGGGGACGGGGCCATCTCCGAACCCTGCTTCTGCTGAAGTCCTCTGTCCCGGCGCCGCGTGCCGCCGCCTCGGTGTCTCCTGTAAGGAGAGTGGCCGTCAGACCTGCTGGGGCTGGACGAGCCCACCTGGGGGGCCAGAGGACCTCCCCGGCCACCGTGTGCCCCTGCACCTGGGATGCCGCTCCCTGCATCATGTTGCCGGCTTTGGAACATGTCAGGGAAATTTTAGTCAATTCCTGGGCTGGGTTCTTCTGCCTCAATATCTAGCAAACACACAAAGTTTGGGGCTTTTTTTTTTTTTTTTTGCGGTACTGGGGTTTGAACTCAGGGGTATTCTATCTCTGAGCTGCACCCCCAGTCCTATTTTTTTTATTCCTTATTTTGAAACAGGGTCTCAATAAGTTTCGGAGAGCCTCACTAAGTAGCTGAGGCTGGCCACGAACCCTCAGTCCTCCTGGGATTACAAGCGTGCGCTAGCCATGCCTGGCTGGGGCTAGTTTTGAAGCTTAACAGTAGGAGTCATGGGAACCTCCCAGGCTGGTGTGGGGTGGACAGAGAAGTGGCACAGAGGCACCAAGTCTAGGCCCCCAGGCAGGAGCAGCTCATCTCCAAAGAGGAAAACCAGCTGGGCACACAGACAAAGAGGGTGGCAGCCCCAGGCTCTGGGCTGGGCAGGCTTTGGTTCTGCCCAGCTCCCTACTCCCAGGTGGCAAAAGAGGGAAAATCACAGGACAGAGAGAAAGCTGGGGAGGGAACCCGGGTGGCACGGCCATGGAGCGGGGTCACTTGGGAGCCGCCGAGCCCAGACTGGTGATCACCCGGTGTGAGCACAGCCTCCTTCTCTGTCGAGGGTGGGCTTTGGGAGCCCCTCCCCGCCCAGATTGGGAGGCTTCTTGGCAGAGGTTGGGGCGTGAGCCTGCAGGGAACAGGGCCGGGACCCCAGCCACCTCTGCTGGGCACCTAGTGCCCGTGGCGGGTCTCAGGGGCCTTGCTGTGGCTTCGTCCACAGCCCAGGTGGCTGCTAGGCCCAAGGAGGTGTGAGCCAGAGCCACGCGGGACACACAGGAGGAGGGGGAGGGGGATGCAGGAGCCAGGGCAGCCAGCTCACCCCTGGGATAGGTGGGGGAGGGGGCACTGCACCCCCGAGGGAGCTGGGTGCGCCAGAACAGCAGAGCCCCCGGAAGTCAGACGCAGTGAGGTGGGAATGCGAGCAGAGGAAATTGCCCAAGGAGGAGAACTGGGGACAGGGCCTGAAGGCACAAACTGAGTCACCACTGGTGTGGAGAGACAGGAGGAAAGGGGATGGCGGTGCCCGGCAGGGAGGCGCCTTCCCCAGGACGTGCTTGGGCTGCAGGGGGGCTCGGGGGGCTCCGGAGTGGGACGAGGGTGAGTCCCTGGGGTGAGGGGCCACAGCGCTGCTACCTAATTCCTCTGTGCCTCAGTTTCCTCACCTGAGCCAGGAGAGACAAGAGCCCGGCAGGGTCCTGTGAAGGTGGGGTTTCCACCCTGAGCTGCCCGGCGGTGGGACTGGGATGACCGCCTGACAGTGTCCCCGAGGCCCAGGGCTTGGGGACAACTCAGGAAAAGGGCAAATGCAGAGCAGAGGAAGCCCTGCTGCCTGGCTCTGCGGGAGCAGTTTGCGGGGAGCAGAAGCCCACGGCCACCTCTGTGGCAGTGGCACTGCTGGTTGCCATCCAGAAATACGAGGCAGAAGGAAAGGCAGTGGAAACCACGCATGGGGACGCACACCTGTAATCCCAGTTCTTGGGAGGCTGAGACAGGAGGATCGCAGGTTTGAGGCCAGCCTCAGCAACTTAGCGAAGCTCTCAGTAACTTATTGAGACCCTTTTTCCAAATAAAAAATTTAGAAAATAGCTTCCTTCTGGAAGCTTCCACTGACGTGGAAGGCAGCATCCCTGCCCTGCCTACCTGGCTGTCCTGGGCACCTCCTGGGGCTCTCTGCTCCAGCCAAATAAATATCTGAAGGGCCACGTGTGTGCCGTCTTTCATTAGAAGCCTTATGCATCTGTCTGCCTTTCCTAACTTTGTATATTTATTATTCTCATAGATATTAAACCAGACATGAGTTATCTCATTTCTTGTCTTTCAGCTTGACAAACACTTTTACACACACACACACACACACACACACACACATTTTGTGGTATTGGTGATGGAACCCAGAGGCATTCTACCACCGAGCTACACCCCCAGACCTGTTTTATTCTTTTATTTGGAAACAGGGCCTCACTAAGTTGCTGAGGCTGGCTACAAACCTGCAATCCTCCTATCTCAGCCTGCCAAGTACTGGGATCACAAGTGTTCGCCACCACGTCTGGTGGACAAAAATTTTTTAAAAAGACCCAGGGCACCAGGTGTGGTGGCGCACGCCTATAATCCCAGTACTTGGGAAGCTGAGACAGGAAGATCAAAGGTTCTCGGCCAGCCTCAGCTATTTAGTGAGGCCCTCTGCAACTTAGTGAGAACCTGTTTCAAAATAAAGAATAAAAAATAGAACTGGAGGTGTAGCTCAGAGGTAGAATGCCCCTGGGTACAATCTCTAGTATAGAAAAATAAAAAAGAAGACCCTGGGGGCACGTGCAATGTGGTGTTGGCATGTGAGGAGCAGGCGGGTGGGATGCAGCATCTGAACTACCCAGAGGCCACAGCACTACTGGCCTCCTCTGGAGGTTGCAAGTTTGGGTCTCTGCAGGATCAGAGGAGCTCATGTGTGCATGTGTGTGTGTGTGTGTGTGTGTGTGTGTGTGTGTGTGTGTTACTGGAGCTTGAACCCGGGGGGGGGGGTTACCTCTGAGCTACACCCCCAGCCCTATTTTATTTTATTTTTTTTTTGAAACAAGGTCTCACTAAATTGCTGAGGCTGGCCTCAAACCCGGATTCTCCTGTCTCAGCCTCCTGAGTCCTGGGATTACAGCTGTGTCACCACACCTGGCTTGTTGGCTCTTTCTCATGGTGGGATTGGCAAACAGGTGGTCCTCAGAGCAGGGACAGTGGTGAGTCTTCACTGGACATTACATCAAGGCCAAGTGAAACGCCAGGGGGAGGGGCAGGCAGAAAGCCCACTACTTTATAAGAAACTTAAGATAAATTTTTTTACCTGGTCAGATAAAAAAACCGGCGGGAAATCGCACTCCGGTACGATGGATAGGAGATGCTTTTAAACCTGAAGAAAATGACCGCACGTCAGCGTCTGCCTCACCTTTCCCCCAGAGACGCCCGTTTGGTGGCGCCGGACCCTAGGAAGGTGCTGACATTGGCTTGAGCGTTGGTGCCTCTCCGGGCGCTCTGTGTAGGACACAGTCCCTGCGGCTCTCAGGAGGCTGTGGTGGGCTCTGGGAAGGCAGACTTGGCCCTGGCCCCAGCACTTGTCCCCTCAGGCTCTGTCCAGTCTCTCCCCCCTTCCTTCTGCTTCTGGGCAGGGTCCCAAGAGGGGCACAGAAGGGCCGGCCAAGCCTGAGCCCCAGCCAGAACCCCAGCTGGTGGCCCGCCTGTCCCTCTTACCTGCCCAACAAGGTCTCAGGAGCCCTCTGCTGGGATACAACAGTGGTGGCCTGGCAACCGTTACCCAGCAACCGTGATCCAGCAGAGCCTAGCGGGAGACATGGGCTTTAGGCGGATGAGAAAGGAGCCGTGGTTGGAGCTGAGGGCAGGCGCAAGGAGCAGGGCGAGGTTGTCGGGGGTCCTGCGGTCACAACCCCTCACTGGGCCCAGCTCGGGGCACTGTCCCTGTTCCTCAGTCCTCCTCTGGATCCTTCTAGGATTATCTGTGAGCCTTCTCAGGGTCCCCTTCATCCAGGTCCAGCACCCCAGGACCTGACCCCATGCCCGGCTCAGAGGCCCGTGGTGCCTTTCCGTGATGAGCTCATGAAGAGGCCCCCGGGGCGGGGTCTGACTCCCCACTTCTGACCCGAGCCTCCAGCTGCTCGGGCCCTTCACCCCGTGAGGGCCACAGGGCCCCCTTGCAGGATGTGCCCCCAGGACAGGGCCACGTCCTGAGCCCCAGGGCCTGTGAATGCGGCCTTATTTAGAAAAAGGTCCGTGCAGGAACGATGAAGTTAGGCGCTCAGCTGAGATCATCCTGGGGCAACCAGGTGGGCCCCAATCCAGTGGTCTGGGTGCTCCTAAGGGGAGGCCGAGGGGAAGGAGGGACGTGGAAGAGGAGGAGAAACGGCGAGGAAGAGGCAGAGACAGGCTCTGTGGCCACCAGCCAGCCCCGGGACAGAGGAGGCAGGCGGGCTCTCTCAGCATGGGTGGGGATGCAGCCTGCCCTGCCTGCATTTGGACTTTTGGCCTCCAGAAGAGTGAGAGAAAGAGTTTCTGTTGTTTAAGGTCACCCAGTCCAGTTCATGATAATTTTTACGGGAGCCCTAGGAATTTTTTTTTTTTTTTAAGGTACTGGGGATTGAACCCGGGGGCATTCCACCTCTGAGCTACACCTCCAGTCCTATTGTTTATTCTTTATTTTGAAACAGAGTCTCCCTAAGTTGCAGAGGGCCTCACTAAGTAGCTGAGGCTGGCTGTGAACCTACAATCTTCCTGTCTCAGCCTCCCAAATCCTGGGATTACAAGCGTGCTCCACCAGGAAATTCATGCCCCACTCCAGCCCTTCCAGTGTGCCCGCTCTGGAGCCCCTCACCCACACAGAGCCCGAGCCCCGCCTCCCCCCATGCAGCTCCTCCCTTGAGCCCACACCCCCTGCCGGGATGGACCAGCTGGGTGCTGGGGCTGGAGCACGGCTGGGGTTGGGGAGGCTCCCTCATCTCCAGTGGGAACAAGGGCAGGGGGCTGGAGTTTCCACCCCTTCTGGTGTCTGGGTGGGGGACTGCTGCCTGTCGCTGACCCCACTGGGCTTGACTCTGCCAGGTCCTGTGGTCTTTGGGGAGGGTCCTGCTGCACTCTGGCCCTCTCCTAGGTAGCCATGGCAGCCGGGAAGGGAGCTGCAGGAGGGCTGGCCAGAGCTCTGCTCTACCAAGCCCTAGATTCTGACTAGGCCAGGGCCCCAGCCTGGGCCTGGGCCATGCTGACCTCTGACCTGGGAAGGCTGGGCAAGTGGCCAGCAGCCTGGGCTGCCAAGGATGCACCCGGCGTGCTCTCCAGCACTGACCCTCCCAAGCCACAGCAGGGGCCTGAGGGACCCGCGTCCTCGCAGAGCGCCCTGGTCTTTGGTGCAGCGGCCTGGGAAGCGGCTGGGGTGGAGGCCCAAGCCTCTCCTGTGGGCCTCTTCTGTGGGGGTGCAGGCCCTGCAGGCCCTCGGTCGCCCCTCCAGGGAGGCCCCCTGGCTCCTTAGGTGGCCCCCATCTCAGCATGTTCCAGGAAGTGGCCCCTGCCCGCACCGAGGGGTGGAGAGCTCTGGAAACCACCCTGTCTTCCCTCCTCCCTTTCCTCTTTTCCCCAGTGTGTAGAACTCAGCTGTCCAATTAGCAGTGATCGGGGAGGGGGGAGGCCCTCCCCTGTGCCGGCCGGCTGCAGTGGTGGTGTCCTCGGCTGGGTCCTTTGCAAAGCTGGAGGTCAGGTTTTGCGTGGTTAAAATAAGGAGGTGATCAGAGTGGGATTTCACAAATCGTGGTTTATTGCCATCGGGAGTTGTTTTCTTTTTGTGTTTGTTTGCAGTGTTTACAAACGGGAGGATGAGAACACGCCCCACAGAGAACCCTTGGCAGACATGGGCACCGGCCACAGCGTGGCCAGGGTGGACGCAGGCCGCGGTGGAAAGCGGAGGAGGTACCATCACCGGACCTGGGGGACACAGGAGGTCCCTTCACACTAGAGGGCCGTGGCGGGCAGGGGCTGGCCGGGCTGCTGGGCCCACCTAGTGTTGGTCACACTGGGTTTGTGTGTCGTGGAGTCCAGGGCTGAGGTGGTGGCTCACTATGGGGTCTGATAAGTGACGTCACATTCCCGAGGGGGGCTCCTGAGGGGGGGTTCACGCCAGCTTATCACAGTGAAACACGAGTTACCCACATAGTAACCGAGGTGTTTGGACGCATGTCGGAGCTGCCTAACAGCCAGCTTTGCAAAGGGCCTGCTTCAGATTCCCGGGACAAGGGGCTGTGGGTACAGCTGGAGGCTGGGTCTGCCTCCAGAGCCGGCTGTGGGGCAGCACCCCGAGTCTCAGTGGGTGCCGCTGGGGGCCGCGCTCCCTGATTGCCTAAGCTTTGGCTGTGGGCCGGTGGACGCCTGTGAAGGGAGAGGTGGGCTGCAGCCTGGCCGGAGCCTGCCTTGGGCACTTCCCGGGGGGTTCTGGGTCTTGGTGATGCCCCTCTCACCTGTGGGACATTTTCCCTGTCCTGGGTTTGGGCATACTGGGGGAGGGGGGGTCAGGACTGCTTCCGCCCGTCTTCCTCAGGGGTGGGGACCAGGCCAGGGTTTGCATGGCTTCTCAGTCCCCTCTGGCCCCAGGCAGTGCTGCAGCGTCTCAAGGTTCTAGGCCAGGCCCGAGCCCTGGGGCCCGGCGCTCAGGGACGGCCTGCTGCCTGAGCTTTCATGCCAGCGGATGCAGAGGTCTCTGTACACCACTCACTGCGGTGTGACAGAGCCGCCCCGGGCTGAGAGGGAGCAGCGGGGTCCCAGGGCCTGGGCAGTGGTACCTGACACAGGCCCCGCCCTCTGGCGAGGGGTCCTCCTCCTGCGGCAGGTGATCAGGCCATGGATGGACGGCATTACCAGACAGTATTAGACAGAAGCATCCAGATCTAACCATGTCTGGTAAGACACCCATCGCAGGCAGGTGACTCCTGGTTCCGGCGGAGGCGTCCGTCCTCTTGCTGCAGGAGCACCCAGGGAGGCCGCTCCCCACTCCTGTGTCCGCAGGGCCAACCCGAGGGTCAGCCCCGGGGCTGGAGATACTGGTGGGCCCCCCTCCCCGCGGCCAGTGCCAGGTGTGGGCATTTGTGGGCGCAGCTGGGGAGCTTTCCAGCACCTGCCCTCCATCTTTGGTGAATGCTCACCGCAGCACCTTGCTGGTTTCCTGAATGACTCCCAGCTGGATTAATGAGTAACAGGGCGGCCAGGGGAAGACCCCCCCCCCCGCCCCACAGGAGAGGCCGTACTGAGTGGGGTTCCTGGGGCCTGTAAATCCTGGCTTCAGATCAAAAAGATAAAACAATGAGTAATGCCGGCTCTGATTTTAGACAAAGTTCTTATTCTCCCACCAGGGGAGGGGATGCGAACCTTGTCGTAGGTCAGGGAACAGTGGGGGCTTCTGCCGTGCCCTCTGCGAGGGGCCTGGGCATCTGCATTCTTCCTCCCCAATCCCAGTGGGCCCTGCTGAGGTAAGAGGCCACAGCCCACCGGCCTCCCCCGGGCCCAGCGTCCTGGCCTTGGTGTCTCTCCAGGACTCAGTTCACCCCAAAGTCTAGCGTGGGAAGAGCCGGGGAAGCCAGGTGGGGGCTGTTCCGGGGGCGGGAGTGGGCTGCCCCGCCCCCTGGGAGGCACCCGGAGGCCCTAGTGCAGCGGAACCAGCCCTTGCCCAGGTCAGAGGGGTGCATGAGGGTGCCCGCTGCAGGCAGAGCCCCCCAGCCCCCATTGGTTGCGGGGTGTCGAGTGCAGGCAGGCCCTCTGCCCGGCCCCCAGCTCAGGCCTCGGCCCCAGCCCACATCGGCAGTCCTGGAGCTGAGGACGGCACATCCTCGGGCCATCTTCGGAGAGCGGTGGGTCACCTTTGAACATCGTTACCAGACAGTGTTAGAGTCAAGCCAAGAAATCCAGCACTGTCCGGTAAGATGCCCACAGAGGCCCAGGCGCAGCGACAGACCTGTGGTGCGGGGAGCGGCAGGGCCGGCGGGGAGAGGCTCCCAGGCTGGGGGCTCCAGGCCCCGAGGCCACACGGCCCAGCTTCCGAAGTTCTTCCAGAGCAAGGAGACATTTCTTGGGCCACGGACCCGGGACCAAGGCCGGAGGAGCTACCGACCTACCTGCTGATCTGCTTGCCCTGGACTCCGGAAGGGAGAGGGGCCCCACCCGGGTCAGCGCACAGCTCCCAGCTCTGGGCCCACACTGGGCCTTTGCCCTGCAAGCCCTTTGTTGCGGTTCCACCCAGCCCACACCTGCCAGGTGTGGCAGCACCTGCCCGGGCGCCGTGGGCAGGGCCGGATACCTGAGTGTCCTAATCTGGAGAACTCCATCTGGGAGGCGCCCCCGCCCCGTGCAGCTGCCGACAGCCTTCCCTGGGGGTGAGAGCCTCTGGCAGAGGCTTGGTCTGGGAAGGCGCTGCCCTGGAGCCCCACCGGGAGCCCCCCATCCCAGGCAGGACAGGGCGGGGGAGCTGTGGGGGAGGCGGCCCCGTGCTGCTCGCAGGGCTCCGCAGTCATCCTTACCAGGCAGTATTAGAGACCAGACACCATCCAATGCTGCCCAGTAAGATGGCCACGGCCGCCCGAATCGGGTCTGGGGGCCGCCTGGCCGGGGTCGAGCAGGGACCTGGGGGGTGCTCAGCAGTCTGAGGCAGAGTCATGTCCTCTTGGGGCACTGAGGGGTAGGGGCTGGCTCGGGGACCCGGGGTCCTGAGGCCTCAGCCGTTCTCAGGGGCTCAGCTGGAGGACTGGGCTGCAGCGCCCGAGGCTGCCCACATGAGCTCCCCTGCCCGGCCTGCTTGGGCACCCGAGGTGTGGGCTGAGGTGTCCAGCCAGAGCCGGCAGCCCCAAGGGACAGGAGGTAGAGCCAGGGCTGCTAGATCAGGCCAGGAGCCCAAGGGCCAGAACAGGGTCTGGTCACAGCTGCATTCTCCTTCCAGATGGTCCTACAGAAGGCTGGACATGGGGCCCAGCCCCCAGGGGTCGCAGGTGTGTGTGCGCATGCGTGCGTGCGTGCGTGCATTCATGTCTGAGGCTGGTGGGACTGCTGCCCCAGGACAATGGAGCTTGGTTTCCAGGCTGCCGCCCCAACGGCTGCCGCCCAGCCCAGCCCAGCCCCCGCCTGCCCTTCTCAAGGGCCCAGGAAGGGTACCGGGCTGAGGAGGGAGCAGCCTGGCTCTGAGGCAGGACAGCTCTCCTCTTTACAGGAACCTGGGCCTCCTCTCACTGCTCGGCTGTGCCTGCCCGGCACTGGGTTTTGGTTTGGTTTGGTTTTGGGCTCTGGGGATTGAACGCAGGGCTGTTCTATCTCTAAGCAACACCCCAGCCCTTTTTATTTTGACACAGGGTCTGGCTAAGTTGCTGAGACTGGCCTCGCTTGAACTTGCAGTCCTCCTGTCTCAGCCTCCCAAGTACTGGGATGACAGGGGCGTGCGTGCCACAGCACCCAGCTGGCACCGGGGTTCGTTGCCCACTACTCTGGGGTCTGACTCGGAGCAGAAGAGGACAGCAGCCCTGGGCAGAGGGCAGCACACACACGCAGGCACCAGCAGGGCAGGGCCAGCTGTGGCCGGTGCTCACACGGGGCCTCTTCAGCCCCCTGTGCTCAGGGCCTAGCCTGTAGCCCCTGCATGGAAGCAGCAGGCCTCAGGGACTGCCTGGGGGGCGCCTGCACCACCACCGCCATCCCCTCTCTGTCTCGGCCTCGAGAGCCGGCTGGAGCAGCTCCTCTAGTGGTCTGTACCTTCTACCCCCAGACACCATGCAGGGGGCCAGCTGACCTCGACAAGGCCGCTGGGCACAGCCACTGCCTGGTGGCTCGGGTTCCCAACCTTGCCCTCCCCACCGCCAGAGGACCTGACTCCACTGCCGCTCCTGCCCCAGGCCTCGGGAGCCACCTGCACACGCTCCTCCTTCAGGTCTGTCCCTTGCACCCCAGGAAATCATGCCTGAAGAATGCGATTTGGCTTTTTTTCTGAGTCGCAGTGGGCTAGACTTCCCTTTCAGAACGAGTGAAATCTCAGCTCCTCTCCTGCTGCCAGGCACAGGGAGTCGGGCCTGGGCGGGGGCCGTGCAGGTGGCCAGTCTGTCCCTTCTGGAGGGGTCAACGTGTTCCTGGGCGGAAGGTGGACAGCCTGTACTCCCATTATGTGGCCTCGGGCGCCCGCAGCCCCGTGTCCCTGGTGCCCTTGGCTGCTCAGGGCCAGCCTTTCCCTGAGAGCGCTGAGGGGCCCACAGCTGGCCTGGCCACAGCCGGACGAGAGGTGTGGACAGGCCCACAGCCGGGAGGTGGGCTGGATGATCCCCCAGAGGGCAGGACTGTAACTCCATGGAGAAAACGCCTCAGAAAGAGACCAACCACGGCTCCCAAGCTGGGCTGGGCTGTGGGGAAGGCATCTTTGCCTCTGGGCACAGCTCAGTAGCGTGGGCACCAGGCTCCCCTGGCACAGGGGTGGGGAGGGACCAGAACAAGAGGGGTGAGGCCACAGGTCAAGAAATGTAAAGTTGAGCCAGGCGTGGTGGTGCACGGTTGTAATCCCAGGACTTGGGAGGCTGAGACTGGAGGATTGCAGGTTGGAGGACAGTGTGAGCAAGTAACCAGACTCTCATCAACCTAGTGAGACCCTGTTTTGAAATAAAAATAAACAGGGCTAGGAGCGCAGCTTGGAGGTTGAATGCCCCTGGGTTCAATCCCCAGTATCACACCCACACAAAAAGAAAGAAATGAAAAGTGAAAACACACGGGTCTTGAGCTGCCTAGCACCCTCCCGGTCAGCACAGAGCCTGGCCCCAACAGCTGGTTAATCATCACCTTGGACCAGGCTTAGCTTGGGAAAATCGAGGAACAGCTCAAGACGCCCCCTCCTTGCAGAGCAAACACCCCCAGGGTGGAGGCCCCACCTGCCAGGCTGGGAAGGTGGGGTGGGGGGGCCTGGAATGCAATCCCAGTGTGAAAAAGTGAGTCGCGGGTTAACCTGCCCTGCGGGCCTTAATCAATGGCGAGGCCGCCAGAGAACAAAGCGCTGAAACCCAACCTCTCCCTGACTGCCCCTGATCCGCCAAACCCAGACGCCAGAGGCTGCGGGGGGGTGGGGGCGGTGACCGGCTCGGCCTGTCCACACTCGGTTGTTTCTTAGAGTCTGTTGGAGCTACGTGTCTCGAGGCAAAGCCGCCATTTCGCCCACACGGCTGGCACAATCCCTCAGCCCTGCTCGGTCCCCTCAGTACACGGTGTCCTGCACCGATCGGGGAGGAGGCACCGGGCCCCGGAGGCCAGGGCAAGAGGGTCGCTTCCCTCATCCAGTTCACCTGGTCCCAAGCATACTAACCATATCCCGACAAACTGATTTGCAAATATTTGCAAATCACCAAGACGTCTGAAAATTAACAGGACCGAGTCTACCCTGGATAGTTGAGCTGCATTTTCATAAATGCAAAACTTATTCTACCTGATTCAACGAGCTGCCAAATGTGCTTACGTCTCATCTCTCCTGGATTACCAGAAAAACAAAACTGACTGATTTCTCCAGATGCTCAGCTTAAAAAAAAAAGAAAAGTCTGAAATACCGAATAAAGAGAATTAATCAAAACATCGTATTCTTATGCCCTAAAAGTTCTGTTCAAGAACAATGAAAACAAAGAAAGCCTCAAAGAAACGAACCTTACCTCCCATTGCTATTACCAGCTCCTGAACTTGAAAGTTTCAGCGAGCCGGGAAGCTGCCCAGACACAAGCTCAAGGCCGGGGGTGCCCAGTCACTGCAGCAAGGGCCAGAGGCGCCAGAGCCAGGCATTGATATGACAACTCACTACTGTGCTGCTTGGCATTTGAGTAAAAAGTCTTTAGAAGAGACTCTGGCCCTGACCCTGAGTAACAGTCAGGCCAGGGAACGGGACCCCCGTCTCTTCCAAGTCCTGGTTCTGTGGGCGCCACAAAAATGGGCACCTGAGAAACAGCCCGAGTCCAGGCCTGACCGGCTCGGGCCTCCCGCTCTGTCACCAGCCTGCAGGGTCACTCTGGGCCCACAGCTGCAGCAACACCAAGCCCTTCCCACAAGCAACCTCCAGAAACCCACCAGCAATGGTGGAGATATCTATTGTCAGCCCCGGCTCAATCCCTCGCGGCACCCACCTTGGAGGCCGCAGCCTTCTCATAGTAGCTTGAGAATGTCAGTGGCCGCGTTTTGAAAGAACTTTCCAGAAGGTCGTGGTGCAGGTGGACGGCGGGAGGTGAACCCTCGGGGAATCTCTCCTCTGCCTGCTTGGTGCCTGAAGCCACCTGGACCAAAGATGCGGCCTGTGGTCCCTGGGCAGCTCCCAGGCCCGGCCCAAGATGGCTCCGCACCCGAAACCCAGCCGACTCGCCGCAGCCCGGGGGGCCCCCCTTGGAAGGGACGAACCTGCCCTGGCCCGCACCCCGACACTCAGAAGACTGCGGATGTGGCCCTGCAGCCCGGTGGCCCGTCTGTCACCATGGCCTCTGCTCCGAATCAGTCACAGAGTCCCTCCTCGCTGCAGAGCGGCCTCTGGCTGCCGGGCCTCCTTCCTGCCGCCCCTACCTGCCCCGACAGGTTCCTGACAGGTTCCTCCGCAGCTGCCGAGGAGCCGGGGTGGAAGTGGTTTCTGCCCCCAGCCCTACGGCCAGCACAATCCGGCGCCCAGGACCCCCGGGCGGGGTGTGAGCCGGCCCTCACCGGCCCTCACCGGCCCTCGGGAAGGACGGCCGGAGGGAAGGAGCTTGGGCGTCCTTATACCTGTTGGCCCGAGGTCCACAGAGCCAGGCACCCACGTTTGGCTTCGGCCCAGCCTTCCCCCAACCAAGATCCGGCCTCAGATGTCGTAGCTAGGGAGACACAGGAAGGACTGTCTCCCCTTCAGGTGAGGCTCAGGCACAAAGAAAAGCAGATTAAGCGTGTACAGGTGGAGGGCTCAGGTAGGCTCTGGGCGGCCAGGGAAAGGGGAGAGACGGCGTGGCCCGGCTCGCCTTACATGCAGCTCCTCACCCCGCCCCGTGCAGGTGCCTGCTCCCTGCCGGCCAATCTCTGCTCCTGGCCCCCCCGACAGGTGTGTCCCCCGGGCTCCCATAGGCCGGGAGGGAGGCTGCTCCAGTGACGTGGGCGAGGGTGGCTGCAAGCCCGCACATTCCTGCCCCCGCCTTGCCCGCCAAGCTGAGGTTGAACAAAAACCAGGGCGGGAGGCTGCTGCGGCCTGGGGCCGTGCGCGTGGGTGGCGGATCACCCGGCCTGGGCCGCAGGGGCCGCCAAGGGCAGCCGCTTCCTACCAGGCCCCTGGGCTGCAGGTGGCTCCCGAGGCTGCCTGCGGAGGGATGTGTGGGGTCTGGACGGGTGGCCTCACCTCCAGGGCCCCAGCCCCCCATTGTGTGGGCCTGGGCGGGGCTGTGCAGCCCAAGTGGGCCTCAGAATCACAGCCTCCCCAGGGCCCTCAGGAGCTGTGTGGGGGCCCCACAACCACACAGACCCACACACTGGCTCATGGCTGCCTCTTGGACTCCGTAAAGAGGGGCCAGCCTAGTACTGGGCTGTGGCCCCCCCAACGCCCTCATTTGGCTCTGGGGTTCACTGTGGAACCCCTGGACTAGAGGTGTAGGTTTTCTCAGAGGCTGGGAAGGGCCTGGGGGCTCTGTGGCCTGCTGGGAGGACAGGCCGAGCCCCGGCTGGGAAGAGACCCCGTAGCCCCTCTGCAAGAGTTCCCCGTGACTCCACCAGCGACTCCACCAGATGTGTTTGTTTCTCGGGCTCCCAGTGGAAGGGCCGGTAATGAAAGACAAATAATCCCAGCAATTAGCCCGACCAGAAGAGAGATCCCAAAGGGCCCAACTGTTTTCCATAACGAACTCGGCAGCTCTGCTGGAAACTCCTAATTACAAAGGGACTGTCCCCCGGGCCAGCTCCAGTCTTGGTCTCGTTCCGCATCTAGAAACAGAGCTTTGTGAGGCCTGGTGCTTCTGTCCTGGTCTGGCCCACAGGTCCAAAGAGTGTACTTGCAGATGGCCGAGGTCACAGGGGCTAGGCTGACCAGCACAGGGCACTGCCACCACCAAAGAGTCACACCAGGCTGCCATCCCTGGCTGGCCTGCGGATACCTGTGTTGTGGGGAGACTGAGGCCCATCAACCCAAGGGTGATTGCTCTTGGCATCAGAGGAGGGGGCTGCGGCCGCTGACCCCTGTCTCAGGCTTGCGCCCCGCCCTCCACCTGGCAGAACCGCTTGCCCACCCCAGAAGCTGGCCTTGTGGGGTGGGACGAGGTGCAGACAGACAGCAGAAGCCCCCAGGGTGGGCGAAGGGGCAGCCGCCGGGGCATGGCGGGGACGGGACAGGGCCGGGCTCCCTGAGGACTGTGTCCGGGAAGGAGTGACGAGCCGGAGCGGGGCAGGGGTGCAGCACCAGAGCCACCTGAGGACGGACAGGCCCCAGCAGAGTGGGCGAGGCCTGCGGCTCTCTCCCGTGGAAAGGTTGAGGGGGGGGGGGATGCCGAGACGCTGACTCCGAGGGGCCTGGAGGATGCGGGGTGCTTCTGGGGAGTAGGCTGGATCTGGGGGCTTGAGATCCGGCCTGGGTGGGGTGACAATGGTGTCTAGGTTGGGGCTCAGGAGACATCTGGCCAGGGGCTGGGTCTGTGCCCTGCAAGGAGAGCAGAGCCTTCTGGCACCTTCTACCCTGACTCAGTTTCTCCTGACTGCATGGTGGGAAAGGCGGCTGCCCAGGGGCTTCTGGCAGGAACACAGTGGCCCAGGGAAGGGCCACTTCTCACCCTTTCTACGTGAGCAGCCCGCTGCTGAGCGGTGTCCTGGGAAAGCCGGGACACAGGAGCCCTGAGTCTGCCCTTCTGCCCTCAGAGCTCAGAGACTGCCCAGTCCTCCAAAGGAGGCTTAATCAAGTGGCTGTACCAGGGATCGGCCAAAGCAGTGGCCGGGGCCCTGGCCAGCCCCGGAGCAGGAGCCCTCCGTGTGTCCCTCCCTCCTGGGGCCACTGTTTCGAAGTCCCAGAGAAGAGCCAGGACACGCGCGCCACGCTCGCTCAGTAGCTGGTAATCCAGAAAATGAAGTTGTCTTGACCGTCACCCCAGCTGTTCTCCTCTCAAGGGAAGATTCTGGACTGGCTGGCTACGCCACCTGCCCTGCCGTGGCCGCCCAGCACTGTCCTTCCCAGTCCCCTGTAGAGGCCAGAGGCGGCTGCGTGGGCCGGCTGCTGCCGAGAAGGCGAGAGTCACCACCTTTCATCACTTGGTTTTGAGCAAAAGGATTGCAGAGACCCCCCCCTCACCGCTTCCCTCTGGGAGGAGCCTGGGCGAGGTCACCGAAGGCCAGGCCCAGTGCCGGTAGCCAGCCACCCCTCCCACCACTGGGGTGCTGTGAACCCCGGGGCCTCTGTTGCTGGCCGGCTCCAAGCCTCTGAGCTGACTCTGGGCTGCAGCAGAGTCACGGGGGACCCTCGCCCGGCAGGGATCTCTCTCCGGCGCAGGCTTCAGGCCTGGGAGGCCCCCACCCACTAAGGGTGGGCTGCAGTGGGTGGCGCCTGTGGGTGGCAGTTGTGCGTGCTGGTATCAGAATCTCTGGGAAGCCCGTGGCAGCCAGACAAAGGCTCCAGCCTGGCCCGCCTGCTGGGCGCGGCAGGGCCATGGCCGAAGGAAGGGCTGTGAGGGAGGGCGGGCCCAGCAGAGGGCTTCCCTCAGGAAGATCTGGCCTGGGAGGCACGGCAGAAGCCCCTGCATCCGGTGGCTAGCAGCAGAGGTGGTCTGAGGTGACCCAGCCCCCAGCCCCCAGCCCTGGCCAGGACTGAGGCCTCCCTGGGTGGGGCAGGCAGGACAAAGGACCATTGTACTCATGTCCAAGCCACTTCCTGCATGGCTGCCAGCCACAGCCAAAACCCAGAACAGGCTGGCGAGGGGTCCCCTGTCATGCCAGGGGCTCCCTCCCCTCTGGGACAGTCTGGGGGAGGGGAGGAGAGCCGGTAGCCTCTGGAGCTGGGACTTCGGAGTCCTCCACTGGTCCCTCCCTCTGACTTCTCTGTAAGGGCCAGGAGCCTTCCTGGGGGCTCCAGGCCCCCGACTCCCACGCGGCCCCAGCATCCGCCACACCTGCCGGCACTACCTGTTCAGCCCCAGGTGGGTTGGATTCAGCTGCCCGGCACCAGGAGCCTGATCGTGGCTCCAGTGCAGTCGGCCGCCAGCCCCTGGCCCTCAGCTACGTGGCTCCCCTCTCTTGGGCAGTCTGCCAGCCACCTGGCTCTGCCCCGCACACTGCACAGCCTGCGGGTTTTCTCGAGAAGCCTGTGAGGGAGCCTAGATTCACAGAGCGGTGCCCAGTCCTAGAGTTTGGGGTTCAAGCAGGATTGGAGGCTCTGCCCAGGAACAAGGGGTACCAGCTCTACATCTTTGGGGCCCCAGGCCTCCCTACTTCCTGCTCTGAGCCATCTGGTGGCAAAACCCCTGCCACACCCTGACTGGAAGGCCCTGGGGTGGGGCTCCGAGCCTAAGGCACCCTGGACCCGCCCTGGACCCGCCCTGGACCTGCTTCCTGCCCTTGATCCTCTGGACAGGTGTCTCCCTCGAGGTTTCTACCTCCTGTGCGCCACCAGGTGAGCCCAGCCTGGTGGGGGAGGGGCCCTGCCACAGTTAGACACTGCACAGAGCAGAGGACCTGCCTCCACCCCCTGTGGATCTGCCTCTGCACCCTCTGGGCCCCGGCCCCTCCCCCCAGATCAAGGCCCAGGGATCCCTTGGCCACAGCAAACTCAGGGAAGGAGACTTCAAACCGGGAAGGTTAACTGTCAACCTGAGGTCCCTTTGCAGCCCCGTGCTGCTGTCCCGGGCCTGCGCATCACCTGAGATCTTGGCCTGTCTCAGAAAGGTGACACGGAGCAGATGGGCCAGAGCTGGGAAGTCCCTTTGGCACTTTTGAGCAGGTCCTGGCCACCCTCCCCACCTTCCTGCCCTGAACCAAGAACTCAGCCAGGTCTCCTGTTCAGCCAGGGCCCAGAGGTACCCCCAGACTCTGCTGATGCTAGGGGGTTCCTGCCTCAGCCTTGACCTGGTCCCCCTCCACCTGAGATCCTCAAGTCTCTCCTGAGGGCTGTGACACCCAGCCGTGGCATCTTCTGAATTCTTGGAAGAATGTGAGCAAAAGAAATGGAGACTGAACCAGGGTGGTGGTGCACGCCTGTAAACCCAATATTCAAGAGGCTGAGACAGGAGAGTCAGAGGTTCCAGGCCAGCAATGCATGGTAACTTAGCGAGACCCTGTTTCAAAATGAAAATAAAAAGGGCTGGGGGTGCAGCTCAGAGGTAGAGCGCCCCTGGGTTCAATTCCAGGGCCACAAGAAACAAAAACAAAAAGCCCTGGAGCCTGAACTCTGAAAGCCTACATCCCCTTCTTAGACATGGCCTGCTGCCGCCCAGACTGTCCAGTTGTTCTCAATTGCTCAACGAGATCCGCCTCAATCCTCCACAGCCGCCACCTCCCAGCTCCGCAGAGGCCTCCAGGGCGCGCAGCCAGCGGTCAGCCCGCTCCCTCCTCAGCCGGCCACATGCGCTTGGAGGCTCTGGTCGAGCGGAGCACAGGTGCCCTGAGCTGCCTCCTCTCTGGGGACCGGCAGGTTGGGGTGCCAATGCTGCAGGAAAGGAGTTTGTCAGAGGATAGAGCCTGGACATCCAGGCATCTAGGGTTGGGAGGACCAGCACACTGCCCTGGCACCCAGGTAGACTCGGCTCAGACCTTCCTGAAGGTTCCCACGGGCAGGGGGAGTGGAGGGGGCTTCCACGTGGGGATTCTGGGCTGGTGGTCAGCAGGAGGCATATTTGATGACCCCTGCTGAGTTTTTTCTTTCTTTTTCTTTTTTTTTTTTTCTTTTTGCAGTACCGGGTATTGAACCTGGGGGCATTCTACCTCTGAGCCTTATTTTTTTATTCTTTATTTTGAAAGAGGATCTCACTAAGTTACAGAGGACCTCACTAGGTAGCTGAGGCTGGCCATGAACCCATGATCCTCCTGTCTCAGCCTCTCAAGATCTGGGAATACAAATGTGGGCCACCGAGCCTGACTAGCCCTGCTGAGTTCTGAGGCCACATTTGGGGTCCTCTGTGCTACCAGGAAGCCAGCATTCCCAGGGGAGCAAGAGATGGGGCTGCGGAGGGAAGCCAGAGGGACAGGCGCTCCTGAGAGGAGGAGGCACGGCACCTATCCGACCATTTGTTGGAGGAGCACCAGGGCAGTCCTCAAACAAACCCACCCCCTGAAAACAACCAACTCACTCAACCGTCCACTAAAGCTCCGAAGAGCCCAGGAGCTGGTGAGGACCATCGGCCAAAGTCAAAGGGAAAAGCGGCTCAGAGAAGCAAGTAGGCACGGTGGCCGCTTCCCTGAGTGGACACCAGGGAAGCTGGCCCAGAGAGCTGGGGACAGAAATCAAAGCTCAGCCCCCTCCCCCCAAGCGGGAGGGGGTGCCAGACAGGAGCCCCAAACCCCCACTCCAGAAGACGGAGCGCCAGTCCACTCCTGAGGCCTGCGGCCAGGCTCCAGCCACCGGGGTCTCCAAGGACCTCAGTGCAGGTGGCCCCAGGAGCCTGGTGGAAGGCAACCAGGCCAGGACAGAGCCTTCACCCCGAATGTGTGCTTATTCCTAAGAAGCTGTCCAAGGACGATGGCCGGCACACAAAGGTGACCGTCAGGCAAGGATACAAGACCCCACAAGAACCAGCAGGGAAAACATACGAAAGACTCACAAGGACCTCGATCCCGGGATTATCAGATGCAGACCAAAAACCATTACAGTGCTGAAAATAAAACCAAGCCAAATTTAATATCTGTAGGGAGATATAGCATATACAATTATATAGTAGAGTTGGAAAGAAAAACCTGGATGAATTTTCAGAAGTGAAAACATATAATAGCCATCATTTAAAGCTCAATGGAAGCCGGGTGTGGTGGTGCACGCTTGAAATCTCAGTACTTGGGAGGCTGAGACTAGAGGATCCAGGTTCACCGCCAGCCTCAGCTACTTAGTGAGGCACTCCGCAACTTAGTGAGATCCTGTTTCAAAATAAGGAATAAAAATAAGACTGGGGGGGTAGCTCGGAGGTAGAATGCCCCTGGGTTCAACCCCTAGTACCACAACCCCCCCCAAAAAAAAAACCCACACACACACACACACAAAATAATAAAGCTCAACGAATAAACTGGGCATGTCATGTACACCTGGAATCCCAGTGGGAGGCCGAGACTGGAGGATCACAGGTTCAAGACCAGTGCATGGTAACTTAGCAAGACTAGGTTTCAAAATAAAAAATATAAGGGCTGTGGTGTAGCTCAGTCATAGAATGCCCCTGGGTTCAATCTCCAGTACCACAAACAAGCAAACCAAACCAAATGACAACAACAAAAAACCCCAATGGATACACTTAGCAGAAGATTAAAATCTGAAAAGAAAATCAGGGAACTAGAAGCTAGGTAAGAACAAATTATCCTGAATATAGACTAGAGATTTTTAAAAAGATAATATGGATAATAAAGGAAAATATATAGGTAATCTATAAACATGTTCAGTGCTGCTGGCTCCCAAGGCACAGGGGGAGTGGGCGGGTGGGGAGCGCATCCCCCCCCCATGGCCAGACTGAGCCCCCTCCCCCGCCTCACTCTGGGGACTTGGGAGCTGACCCGGTCCTGGGGGTAGCTGCTCTGGGGAGAGTTCAAGGCTGCCCTGCCACCCTGTTGGGAAAAGGTGCCCAGGGACTGAGTGACTGGCAGGGCGGCCACTTTTTGTCCTGGAGGAGTAGCCTCAAGAGCTGACCGCTCCACACAGCGGGGCCTTGGGTGGACCCCGGAGGCCAGTATGAGGAGGCCCAAGCACCTCCTCCCGCAGCCCCTCCGCTCAGGATTGCCGGGGGACCCTGCGTCAGGAAGCCGCGGTGGAGTCGCGGCGGAGGGGCCAGGGCGACTTCCCATCCAGCCCTGCCTCACCCGGGCCTCCACCTGGTCTAGCCCTGCACCCTCCGACCTTTAGCCTCTGACCTCCAGCAGGACACAGGGGCGGGGCGGCACCTCCTGGTGTCCCTGCAGGTGACCTGGGCAGGAACCGGCCCTCAGGTCCCTTTTCTCCTCTGTGTGGATGGCAGGGGGGAGCGGGCCCACAGCCCATTTTATCCCCTGATGTGGTCCACATGACAGGACAGAGAAGGGGCCACCACCGGGTGACTGGGGCTTAGTCCACCGCAGGGGATGGCCACATCCCCACCAGCTGTGAGGTGCCGCTGGCTCAGTGGGAGTTCTGCCTCTGCCTGGGGGTCCCATGGTGAGTGGCCAGTGCACCAGGACCCCAGGCTCAGAGGCCCCGAGTGGAGTTGCCAGTCTGGCTTTTCTACCCCGTCATCCCTGGTGACATTAGGGTCTGCAGGTGGGAAGGAATGACCTGAGACCTGGCTTCTCCCTGGGCAGGGCCCTGGGGAGACGCGATGACCACGCCTGCTGAGCAAGCTGCACCAGGTCTTCATTAGCCCCTCTGAGCAGCTGCCCAGGTCAGGGCTGCCGGCCTCAACCTGCTGGGGAAAGTGGAGCTGTCCTGCCCCTGGGGACACAGGTCTGGTCCCTGCAGGTGGGGACAGGGCCGGATGAGTCACCAGCCCTCCAGGATGAAGCACAGAGAACCTGGAGGGGGCGGGGCCTTCCTGCAGGGGCTGGGGACCAAGGACTGGGCTCTCCGGAGCATCTGCATTTACCCTGCAAACAGTGAGGCCCAGAGGTGCTCACGCACTGTGTCAGAGACAGGAAGCGTAGCTCCACCACTGGCCAGCCCTGAGCTCCACACCCTGCCCTCTCTCAGAGCAAGCCCCCCCTCCCCGGGCCCCTGCCACCCGCCCTGCAGTCAGCTCCCCTCTGGAGTGGCCCCCTGCATCCACTCGGCCCCGCCTCCTGCCTGTCAGAGCCCGGCCATGTCCACCCACTGCCTGAATCCAAGCCCGGCTTACTGGTCAGCTGTGTGCACGGCCAACGTGGGTCCCACCAAGCTTGGGGGTCACCCAAGGAGTCCCGCGCCAGGGACAGAGAGGGCGCTGTGGGCGCTTTGCTGATGAGTGGACGAAAGAGTGACAGCTGGGACAGGCGCACCCTGAGGTGCAACTCAGGTCTCCCAACTTCCAGGGGAATGGAACACTCTCCCACAGCAGCCCCGGGTCTACAGCCCGTGGTGCCAGTGTCAGATTTGTGCCTGTCCTGGCACACCACCAGACCCCAGTGCAGCCGCTTTGGTTTACCCAGGTGGAGGTGAGAGATGGCAAAACGTCATTCAAGGCCAACTTCTAAAGAGCTCTGATGTTATTTAAAACATCTAGCTGGATGTGGTGGTGCATGCCTATAGTCCCAGCTATCTGGAAGGCTGAGGCAGAAGGATCTCTTCAGTCCAATTGTACTGGGTATTGAACATGGGCATTCTACCACTGAACCACGTCCCCAGACTTAAAAAAAAATTTTTTTTTAGCAGTGGGGGTGGACACTTGTAATCCCAGTCCTTGGGAGACTGAGACAGGAGGATCCCAGGTTCACGGCCAGCCTCAGCTACTTAGGCCCTCCGCAACTTAGTGAGACTCTGTTTCAAAATAAAGAATAAGGCTGGAGCCGGGTGTGGTGGCGCACACTTGTAATCCCAGCATTCGAGAGGCTGAGACCAGAGGATGCGGGTTCTCGGGCAGCCTCAGCTACCTAGTGAGGCACTCCGCAACTTAGTGAGACCCGGTTTCAAAGTAAAGAATAAAAAATAGGGCTGGGGGTATAGCTCAGAAGTAGAATGTCCCTGAGTTCAATCCCCAGTACCGCAAAAAAATAAAATAAAAGAAAAAAAGAATAAAAAATAGGGTTGAGTTCCACAAAAAAAAAAAAAAAAAAATTAAATTTTGAGACAAGGTCTTGCTAAGTTGTCCAGGTTGGCCTCCTGAGTCACTGGGATTATAGGCATGCACGACTACTCTCAGCTCTGAAAAAATATTTAAATAAACGAATGAATAAAAATGGCCTTAGGGCTGAGTCCTCCCTCTGGGGCCAGGGGCTGCCGAGGCTTTGACCGGAGCCAGAAGAGTAGGCCTGGCCCAGGACCCGTGGGCGAATCCGGCCAGACGTGGTCAGCACAGGAAGGCCGCCTCTGCAGGACACCGTGCCCTCCCGGTACCCATGCTCCAGGGCACCATGGTGCCGGAAGGGTGCCGGGGCCTGGGCCTGGGGCTGGCCCCTGACCTGGGCTGCTGGCGCCCAAGGCCTCGCCTGCCCGGCCCTGACTCTGCCTTAAACCCCGGCCCTGGCAGGAGACGGCATTTGCACAGGTGACAGATTTGCCTTCCAAAGCAGCAGCTGGGGCCAGCATCAGCATCTAATTTGAGTGAAATGCTCAGATTTAGGCAGGGGTGGGGCTCCTGAGCCCAGGCCAGAGACAGGATGACTGGCAGCAGGAGGCTCCCCAGGGACAGGGACAGGGACACGGCTGCCCTCTGGCCCTGGCAGGCCAGGAGGGTGTGGGCCGTGGGGTGCCCCTCCCGCCTGAGGAAAACAGGCCCACGCTTGGCCCTCGCCCCCAAACCCCCTGCTCCAAGCAGCAGTCTTGGCTGGGGGGCCGCCCCCCCAGGGTGGGGCAGAGAGCGCTCTGTGTCCCCCGAGGCCTCCCAGCCCGGCTCCCCAGTGGCCGCACTGCTATGCCCCTCTGACCCCAGATCCATCTGGTCAGGTGTCCACAGCGGCAACCTACCGGCCCCCGAGACTCGCGGTGAGGCCGTAAGTGTGGCGGCTGCCGCCACTGCACCAGGCGAGGGCTGGGAACACCCCGGCCCACTTCCGGGGCTCTCACACAGGATCCGCCTCTGCCCAAGCTCAGCGTGGCGGGGGATGATGACCTCCAGTCCCCCTCCCCCGAGCGCTGCCTCGCCCCAGCCCGAGTCCTCTCTGGAACGCTGCCCCTGTTCTGGAAGGTTCCTCCTCCTCCTTGCTCCCTGGTTGACTCCTGACTCAGGCGTCCTAGGGTTCCCCCACCCTCTATGGCCTTCACGGCTTTGCCGTGACGCCCTGCAGGTGCAGCAAGGGGCACCTCTCCAAGGACCACAAATGTCAGCGCAGTCGGAGGCCTGGGCCAGGCCAGCGATGTCAGCCGGGTCACCGAGGTCGGGTGGGGTTGAGGAGGTCACTGGGCCCAGGGGGCTCCCTGACTTCCTTCCTGGGGGGTCAGGGGGCATGCCCGTCTTCTCCTGGGTGGCCCTTGGCTGTTCCCTGATCTCTCGAGTTGGATTCACGGGTGCAGGGGCCATGAGGAGCTGGGCCCCGGCCTAGAGGGGTCAGAGGTGGGTGGTGGGCCCTCTGAGGAGGGGCGGGCCTGGAGGTGCGGTGGCCAGGCCGCTCCTGACCGCCCTTGGGGAAGGCGCCTCGGTGTGCCCCGGTGATGGCGGGCAGCGCCGGGGGCCTGGTGAGAGTGGGGTGCAGCGAGAGGGAGCCTCATACCTCCTGCTGACTCGGGGTGAGCGGGCAGGGTGGGAAAGGCCGGGGACTCTGGCTCCTGCCACAGAACTTTGAGCTGCCTTGGAGGGAATTGTTCCTGAACCAGTAAGCCCGCATTGCAGAGGAGGGAGGTGGAACCATCCAGAAACGCCATCGGAGGCAGGGCCCAGCCCCAGAGGCCACAGCCCCTGGCAGCTGCTGCTGCTGCACCCTGGAAACCAGGCAGCTCCTGGAGCTGGGAGTCTGGTGCCTGGAGGGGGAGGGCGGTGCCCTGCTTTCTGTGGCCCCCGGGCCCCAGGTGCCGGGCTGGGTCCCCAGGGCAGCGTCTGTCTGATGCAACCAGGCACCCTTGCTGTCACGGCTGTGGAGGGGAGGGGAGCCAGCCCCAGCGCCGACATGGCCACCCTCGGCTCCTGGGCAGGGGCCTGAGCCCCCAGGCTGGTGCCGCCCCCCAGCCCCCGCAGCCGGGAGCTGACCAGAGGCCTAGGTTAGCCGCACTCACCGGGCCCCTCCCCCACTCGGAGCAGCAAGACTCAAGGGGCCGGCCTCCACCAGGTAATTGGTCTCCAAAGGCAGGAAAGTGCCACAGAGAAGCTGGGGCCTGGGGACGGGGTGGGGGTGAGGACTTCGCTCCCTTTTCCACTGGTGGCTAATTGAGCTGGGGGCCCCCAGCACCAAGCAGGCTTGTTTTTCAGAGGTAGTGGAGGGGAGGGGAGAGGAGATGAGGGGAGGGGAGAGGAACTCCATCTTCTTCCCAGGGGCAGGCCCCATCCTGGGCCAGGTGCTCAGATGGGTCCCAGGACCAGGTTGCTGCTCCTTGCCCGGCAGGGACTGTGGCGCTTTGGCTAGTGTTAGGTGTCCAGGGGGCCTGGCAGCGGCACGCACCCCCTGAATCCTGGCCTGGCGGGCAGGTGTAGGGGTGGAGAGCATGTTTTGAAGCGGAGTTTGCTGTTTTTAATTGGAGCAACAATCACGGCGCATAAAATGAGCCCTCTGAAAGGGAGCAGCAGCGGCGCGTCCCGCGTCCTCAGTGCCGCGCAGCCGCCACCTGTATCCAGGCCAGAAGGTTCTCACTGCCCTCACAGAGGATCCGCTGAGCGCACCCCGGCCCAGGACCACCGTGCTGCCGTCTCCCGGGCTGGCCTGTTTGGCACACAGTCTCGGCCTTCTGTGTCTGGCCAGGGGGCCCTGAGAAGCCCCCTTCCCCATGGCTGAGTACAGATGGCTCCGGCCCGGCCATGAACGCACGAATGCGCCCGCTCATGGTGTAGGCGCCAGGAGACCCTCAGTGTCGCCCTCCAGGTCACAGAGAGAGACCGGAGCTAGTGGGGAGGCTCCATACCCTCCGCCATGCCACCATGGCTCAGCCAGGCCAGCCGCGCCAGGTCCCTCCCAGCGTGGCCAGCCAAGCTGCCCCCAAACAAGAGGACCCTGGCGGGACAGACTCTGGGAGTGGGTTTTTTTCTTCTTTTTTGGTACTGGGAGATTGAACCCAGGGGCACTCTACCTCTGAGTGATTCCCCAGCCCTTTTTGTTTTGTGTTGAAACAGTCTAAGTTGCTGAGGCTGATCTGAAACCTGCACTTCTCCTATCTCAGCCTCCCAAGTCCTGGGATTACAGGCTGGTAGCGGGTGTTTTCACAGGCCATCGGGGTGTCTGGTGGGAAGGATCTGCCGAGCCTCCCCAGGCTCATGAAGGCTGTTTGCTCGGAACTGCGTTCAGGAGAGGGGCTGGGTGCCGGCATGCCCGGATGCTGCACCAGGTCTGACTGTGACCATGCACTCCAGGATCCCAGCCCTTCCAGGCGGGCTGGCTGAGTGCCGACCCCAGGGGCAGGTCACACATCCAGGGCAGCCATGCAGCTGGACCTGGGCGCAGAGCCTGGGCCACACCACCCAGTGGCCAGGAGGATTTAGAGGTGGGGAGGCAGCGGTCCAGGCTGTGCGGGAGGACGGCGCCCAGGGGGTCAGGCCAGCTGGAGGAGGTCACTGTGACCTTGGCGAGAGGCTGGGGGCGCTCCAGCAGGAGGAGCCCGACTGTGGGTTCCACAGAGGAAGGGAGAGGAGTCGAAGTCGGCAGTGGCTGCAGGGTCACCGAGTGAAGGAGGACCTGTTTAAAGGGTGGAGGAGCCGGGCGTGGTGGCACACGCCTGTAATCCTGGTATTTGGGAGGCTGAGATAGGAGGATTCAAGTTTGAGACCAGCCTCAGCAAATAGCAAGACTCTCACAAGACTCGTTTCAAAACAAAAAATAAAAAAAGGGCTGGGGGTGGAGCCCAGAAGGTAGAATACCTCTGGGATCCATCCCCAGTTGTACAGGAAAAAAAAAAAGGTGAGGAGCCAGGTGTGGTGGTGCACGCCTATACTTGGGAGGCGAGACAGGAGAATCAAAGGTTTGAGGATAACTTTAGCAATTAGCAAGAGCCTGTTTCAAACAAAAAACAGAGCCAGGCGTGGTGGCACACACCTCTAATCCCAGGCTGAGGGAGGCTGAGACAGGAGGATCACAGGTTCGAAGCCAGCCTCAGCAACTTAGGCCCTTTGCAACTTAGTGAGATTCTGTTTCTAAATAATAAAATCAGGCTGGGGGTGTAGTTTGGACGTGGAATGCCTCTGGGTTCAATCCCCAGTACCAAGTAAATAAATATAAAAACAATAAGAAGGGCAGGGTGTAGCTCAGAGATAGAATATTCCTGAGGTTCAATCCTTATTATAAAAAAATAAAAAGGTGGGGACTGTTGGGTGTGGTGGCACACACCTGTAACCCCAGTACTTGGGAGTCTGAGACAGAGGATCACAGGGTCAAGGACAGGCTAAGCAACTTAGTGAGACACTGTTTCAAAATAAAAAGGGCGTGGAGGATGCTCCTGGATTCAATCCCCAGTACCCCCCCTCCCTCAAACACACACACAGGTAGAGGACTAAGGGGCACAGGTAGACATTGCAGGAGCCAGGGGCCACCTGGAGGCTGCCGGCATGAGCTCAGTGGCCATCCCTGGACAGGAGAGACAGCAGTAAGGGGAGCAGGTCAGCCGGGTGGCCAAAGCGTGGTGTTCTAGAAGCTCCCTCTGAGAGGCCAGCGACCGACACTTCCTGCCGCGTGGTCGGCTGTGGGAGCGGAGGGTGGTGGAGGGAGAGGGGCCGGGTCAGTGAAGCTGTCTTTCTGGAAGGATCTGCACAGTGTGGGGGCCCACTTGGGTCACACCAGGGCCACCAGGGGCCTGGGCTCCTGAACCCAGGCCAAGAGGAGGCTTGGCCGCTGGCCTGTCTCGAGCCTCTCAGGACCCCCTGTCCACCTGAGTTCACCCATGGCGAAGGGTGTCCTCGGCTCCTCCTGCATCCCAGGCTCCTGTCCGGAGGGGGCTGGACGCCAGAAAGTGGGCTCCGGCTGACACCGCGTCGGCAGGAGAAGGCAGGCAGGTGGCTGGCACCTGGGGCCCTGCCCAGACTGTGGTGCCAGGTACCCACGCCATGAGGCCGTGTGGCTTCTGGAAAGATCTGAGCCTGTCAGACCCGCCCAGAGCATGGGTGTGTGTAGGGGTGGGATGCCGGGCGGGGCCTCACGATCACGGCAGCTCAGGACTAGCAGGATACTAGTTCTGAGTGCACTTGTAGTAGTCGGCAGAAGGTGCCAGTAGTATGAATGCTGGAGGGTGCGGGGCACCTCCTGAGAAAGGTGCTGGGGAGACACACGCCTAAAGATGGTAGTAACAGCATAAGCAGAGTGAGGCATAAACCCGTCCTGGTCCCAGCCTCCTCCCGCGTTTGCTGGGCTGAGCTTTTGTGTGAAGGGAACGGCCTTCAGGGGAGATGGCGGCCTTTGGCTGTTGACTTTCGTCTGGGGCTCCGAGTCTTTCAAGGGAATAAATACACAAGGAAGCCGAGGCAACCGTGTCCAGGAGACCACGTCCAAGAGCACAGCAGGGAGAAGCCGGAGTCACAGGGCCATCTGCCTCGCCCTCGGAGGAGCTCACCACCCCACTTGTGCAGAGCTGACCCCGGCCTGGCCTGGCTGCGCCGGAGCCACTGGGTGGAGATGGGGCAGGGCGGTGGCCATGCTCAGTGCCCCCACCGTTGCTGCCCTCAGGGCCACAGCGGATACCTGAGCGTCCCTGAGAGGCCACTCTGACTCCATGCCGGATCTTACTGCTTCCCAGGACCCTGTGACTGTCTCCAGGGGGTCCTGGGGCCAGTACACCGGGCAAGTCCCGGGCCCCTGCCCAGCATGGTGTCCAGGACCTGGAACCTGCAGGCTGAGTCAGCCTGTGGCCCAGGGTGGAGAGTGGGGGGCTACCAAGTCTTGCTAAACAGACAGGATCCTAGAGTTCATCCGCCATGCACCTCCAGCCCTCCTGCTTGGGGGCCACCTCCCAGGCTTCTCCCCAAGTCCTCACCCCCCCAGACCTTCCCTAGGTGCAGCCCACAGTGCCTCCGGCTCCTCCTCAAAGACTAGAGAGGGGCGTTGGTTCTCCATGGTCAGAGGGGGGCCTGGCACCCCAGTGGAACGGAAGGGGCTGCACATGTGGGCCATATGTGCATACAGCCATGTACGCGCCCACAGGCACACAGCACACGCTTTGGGTTTGCACGCAGGCGGGCACCTGGCACGCACTTGTGGGTTTGCATGCAGGCACATGGCCCTTCTGGAGCAGCAGCATGCCACTGAAGCGCAATGGCCACAGTGGCTGAGGAAAGACCCCAGGTCCCAGGAAGCACGGTCACACAGCACATGGCTGCCCTCGTGGGAGCCAACGCAGCTTGGCGCTTGAACCCTCTTGCAGGAGGGCCTTCCCAGCTAGAGTGGGCTGGGCTCAGGGCCAGCTCGCCCTGGGCAGTGGCTAGGGAGGGGGCAACCTCCAGATGCCCCTTCTCCCCCATAGATGCCCACTCGGATGCCAGCCCCCGCCCCCAGCTGCCCCTCGGCGTTAGGAAGCAGGGGCTTGCCCCAGCACCGCTGGAGAGTCCTGAGCAGTCCTGCTAAGAACCTGCAGGTGCTGCCGGGGAAGGCACGTCTGCCCCGACCTGGCTGGTTGAAAGTCGGGCACTGGGACCAGGGGTTCAACCGAAAGATGAAGCCTGACAGACCAGACTAGTGGATCCCGCAGGAGGACCACAGCCCATGGGGTTCAGGTGAGAAGGGGGAGCACCCCAATAAACATACACGGTCAGGTGTGCTCAGAAAAAAACAAAGGAGTAGCCCCTTAGCTGTTCCCCAAACTGCACCGTCAAGGCCTCGGTGCTGCAAAGGAGGAGCAGGGCACAAGGCGCAGAGAACCACGAGGTATTTACAGCCTCAGGGAGAGAAGCCTTCTCAAAACACAAGGAGAAAGTCACCAAGAGGAACAACTGCAATCTGACAGCATCCCCTCAAAAGTACTATACGAGGAAAGATAAGCAAAATCAAAATTTAACAGGTTGATAGAAAAGAACCGTAACATGTCTTACAGTCTCAGGATTGACATCCAGAACATATATGTCCCCTCCCCAGGTCCCTCCTCGTGCCCAGTGCCCCTCCTCTGCTTCTAGGCCCTGATCCAGGCACGCCTACCACGCCGAGCTGGGCTGGGCTGCTGCCAGGCCCGAGCCCGCCAGCCTGCCAGCCCGCCCTGAACCTGAAGGGCAGAGGGGCGTGCCGCTCACACGCAGGAGCCAGAAGCCCTGGGCGCAGAGGAGACCCGCTGGCCCGCGCCGTCCCTGCCCAGGCCTTCCCGGCCAAGCCTGTTTCCCACCTGCCCCCTATGGACAGGCCATGGGATCCCCACTCCCCTTCCCCTTCCTCTGCCTTAATCTTTTCAGAGATGATCCCCAGGTAAGGCAGGAAGCAGGAAGCAGGAAGTAGCAGGGGCGGTTGCAGTGGCAGCAGCAGGTGGCCGAGAGTTCAGATGTCCATCAACGAGGCTCCAGTAAATCCTGTTTTATTTCTGGACAATGACTCAAGCCAAAGGTGTTCTCTGATTGCACCAGCTGGGGACAGAAACAGAGCGTACCTCAACACAAAGCATCCGGATTCTAAGCCGGGTCCACACTCTCCTCCTAGCCGGGCCCTCAGGACAGAGGTGTGGAGCTGGGGCTGGCCCTCAGCACTGCAGTGCCCTCCCCGGGACTGCTCTCCTCGGTGGCCAGCTGCATGCGGTGCCCACACAAGCTAGAGACACTTGCAAGGCCGGCGGGCGAGATGGGCACCCTGACCGCAGTCCAGGTGCGGGGGGTTGGGGGCACTGCCTCAGCCGCTGTCTGCCCCTTCCTTAGACCTGGGCTGGGGTGCGGCCCAAGGATAGAGCCCGTACCTAGCCAGTGTGATGCCCTGGGTTCATCCCCAGCACTGCAGGAGAAAAACAAAACAAACACACAAGGCAGACCTGGACAAGACCGGCCACTCCTGAACTCTGGGGACGCTTATGTGTTTATTTGCCAAAAAAAAAGTGTTTTTTTTGTTTGTTTGTTTGTTTGTTTTTGTGGTACTAGGGATTGAACTCAGGGGCATTCTACCTCCGAGCTACACCCCCAGCCCTATTTTTTTTTTTATTCTTTATTTTGAAACCGAGTCTCACTAAGTTGCTGAGTGCCTCACTAGGTAGGTGAGGCTGGCTGCAAACCCGGATCCTCTGGTCTCAGCCTCCCAAATGCTGGGATTACAAGCGTGCGCCACCACGCCCGGCAAAAAAAAAGTGTTTAAAACTCTACCATTAGCCAGGTGTGGTAGCCCACACTTGTAATCCCAATACTTGGGAGGTTGAGACAGAAGGATCTGAGTTCGCGGCCAGCCTCAGCTACTTAGGCCCTCCGCAACTTAGTGAGACCCTGTTTCAAAAATAAAGAATAAAAAACAGGACTGGGGGTGTAGCTCAGAAGAGGTAGAATGCGCCAGGCGTGGTGGTGCATGCTTGTAATCCCAGCATTCGGGAGCCTGAGACCGGAGAATCCGGGTTCATGGCCAGCCTCAGCTTCCTAGTGAGGCACTCCACAACTCAGTGAGACCGGGTTTCAAAATAAAGAAGAAAAAATAGGGCTGGGGGTATAGCTTGGAGGTAGAATGCCCCTGAGTTCAATCCCCAGTACCAAAAAAAAAAAAAAAAAAAGAAGAGGTAGAATGCCCCTGGGTAAAATCCCCAGTACCAGAAAAAAAAAAAAAAAGAAAAGAAAAGAAAGAATCTCTACCATTAGTGGTGGCTCACACCTGTAATCCCAGTACTTGGGAGACTGAGACAGGAGGATTGTAAATTCAAGGCCAGCCTCAGCAACTTAGCATGCCTCTGTTTCAAAATAAAAAGGGCTGGGGGTATAGATCAGAGACAGAATACCCCGGGATCAATCACCAGTTCCACACACAAAAAATGCTACCATCATTTTGTAAAGCAAATGACTTATTTATTTATGCTGGTGACTGAACCCAGGGCGCAGGCATGCTGGGTAAGTGCTCTTCGCTAAGCTGTACTCTGGCCTGCAAATGGCATGGTAATAAACCAGGGACGTACTCTCAGAATAAAGGACACTTTTAAAAAATTGCCTCCGTTTGGACTTAGCTTTCTGGAAGGCTCACTGCATTCCACAGACTGAAACCCTCACGCACCCCAGGGAGGCCCATCCTGGCCACTGGTGGGGAGGTGAGCCTGCCGGGCTCCAGGGCCCCTCCTGTGCACCCCCTGGTGGGCTGTGCAGCTCCCTCTTTGGAGGTGCCGCCCGCTCCCCCTTCCCGTCCCTTCCGGGTTGCTGATAACCAGGTGCAGGCAGCACAGGAAGCAGCAGTCTGGAGGGCTTCCTGGAGGAATGGATGTGGTGGTTCAGGGCTTCCCCTTCCCGCCGCCCTGGAGGAGGGGCCTGTGTGGTGAGAAGTAAGGGGCAGGCCCAGAGGCCCCTCAGGAAAGCCAAGCGGCTGGAGTCTTCTGTTTGTGGTGGAGGGAGGTGAGAACAGAACAAGGGGCGCAGAGCCCCCAGGCCGGGGCAGGGAGCACTCTGCAGAGCTGGCACCTGGCCCGGCTGCAGTGCACGAGCTATGCTTGTGTATGGGGAACATGGGGTATATGGGTGTGTGTTTGTGCCTGAGTATGTATGACTGAATGTATGATCATGTGTGTGCATGAGTGTGAGCATGCCTGAGCTTGCACATGCATGCGTGTACAAGCATGTGTCTGAACTTGTGTGATTGTTCGTGCATGTGGGTGTGTGTGCATATATGCACATGACTGTGCGTGTGTGAGGATACGCGTGTGTATCCGCATGTACAAGGAGCCCAGAGGAGGAGGCTGTGCAAGGTCAGAAGGGAGGGAACTGGAGGAGGAGTCCCGGGAAGGAGAGGAGCCCCCACTTCGGGAGTCCGGGGTGCTGGGGCTTGTGCCTGAGAAGGCAGGGCAGGGACCTCCTCAGATATCCGCTTCCCACAGGCCAGAGCTCATCAAGGGCCCAGACCCAGCCTTCGCCAAACCCGAGGACGTGGCCCCGGGATGCGGTGGGGCCCGGGAGTCCTCCACGAAGCCCCTCCCTGAGAGGACCCTGCTGCAGGCGGCTGAGAGCCCAGGAGGACCCACAGGGCAGCGGCCCACGCCCATGGACCGTGGGTACTGCCCCTGAGAGTGCGGGGACCCAGGAGCCACGGCAGGGCTGGGGGAGCCGGGAGACACGCCCCCGCCAAGGCCCCCGAGAGCAGCTACCCTTTCCGGGAAACCCGCGCCGGAAACCCGCGCCGAGGACTGCGTGGAGACCTCCTGCTGGCTCGGCAGGGGCTCCGGGCTGCGGCGGGCTCCGAGCCCCTGGCGGCTGCGCCTCTCGGCTGAGCCGGGGCGTCCGGGGCCGTGTCCCTACGCAGCCAGGCCACGCGGCCTTCCAGGACCCTTGGCGAGGGCGGCCGCGCGCCCCGCAGGGACACAGGCCCTGGCGCCCCGCGCGGGAGCGGGAGACCCCGCCCAGGCCCGGCCGGCGCCGCCTTTGTGTCGCGCACCTGGCGGGGCTCGGGTTTCCGCCTGCCCGCCCCGGCTCCGCCCGCTCTCAAACCCCGAGGAGCAGAAGGGGGCCGCTCCCGGGGCACCCCTGAGCCATTGTCCTCGGGAAAACCAAGGAGGGGGCGGGGTCGCGGGGCCCGAACAGGTGCGCTCGGCCGGACTCCAGGAGGCCCGGCGCAGCAGCCTCGCTCTCGGTTCCCAGCCGAGGTCCTAGCGCGCCCACAGGGTCATGGGGTCCCCACCAGCCCCACAAGCCGCGTGGGGCTAAGTTCTAGACGAAAACTGACCGGCTTCCAGACCCACCCCTTCCCATCCGGCCCCCAAGCTCCGTGGTGAGAAAGGGTTCGGCGATCTGGGGACCGCACCTTTGTTTGCCTGAGATCAGCACCTGCGTCCAATTAACCCACACAAATGAAGGCGAGATTGAGTTCTACCAGGAAAAGAATCCACCCAAAGCCTGCAGGCCGGCAGCAGGCCACCGGGAGGGGCCAGAGCCCCTGGCGTGCAGGCAAGTCAGCAGCTGCTCCTGAGCCCCGCTGCCCCCTCCCTCCTGCCACACTCTCCCAGCTGTGTCACCCAGAGTGTGTCACCGCAGTCCCTCCAGCCCTAGGCCTTCTCCATCAGACCCTGACCACGGAGGTCCCAGCTGGGTCAGGGTGCCCGCAGCGCCCTGCCGTTCCCATCCAGGACTGACACAATGGCGGAATCAATGGGCACCACCACACTGGCCCACAAAGCCCCTCTGGCCTCCCAGGGAGGACGCCTCTGAACTCCATGCCCTCTGACCTGGCGTGTCCTGAGTCAAGGCAGCTGCCCAGGTTCTCAGAGTTCAGCCCCCACTGCGCCCCAGGGTGCTCGAGACTGTGGGCAACTTAGTTCTTTTGCATGCACCTCACCTGGCCCCTTCCGTGGAGGGCAAGGGGCGGGCAGCACCCCTGGGGCCACTGGCTGCAGACACCCCCCAGGGGCCCTGTGTTCTGACCAGGGGTTTGGCTCTTGGACAGAGGGGCCCATTTCAGATTTAAAAATGGGGAAGTCTGATTTCCACGAGCCAGGCCCGTGAGCAGCATGGTGGGGTGCAGGCCCAAGTGCAGGAAACTGCCAGCCGAAGCCAACAGGGTTTGGGCTAGGACACCCATGCTTCCTACAGTTGACAGGAGCCCAGGAAGTGCCTGCTGCCATGCCCCTGTAGTACTGGGGATGGAACCCAGGGGCCTTCTACCTCCAGGCTACACTCCTAGACCTATTTCCTTTTTATTTATTTATTTATGTATTTATTTGCGGTACTGGGAATTGAACTCAGGGGCATTCTACCTCCGAGCTATACCCCCAGCCCTATTTTTTATTCTTTATTTTGAAACAGGGTCTCACTAAGTTTCGGAGTGCCTCACTAGGTAGCTGAGGCTGGCCGCGAACCCTGATCCTCTGGTCTCAGCCTCCCAAATGCTGGGATTACAAGCGTGCGCCACCACGCCCGGCTCCTATTTTATTTTTTATTTGGAAACAGGGTCTTGCTAAGTTGCTGAGAGCCTCACTGTGTTAGGCTGGCTTTGAACCTGCGATCCTCCTATCTCAGCCTCCCAAGTACTGGGATTACAAGCGTTCACCAGCATTGTGCCGTGGCTGCACCGGAGCCCCAGGACCTCAGAACGTGTGTCTGGAGGGGCCTTTGGAGGGGTGACTAGGGTAAATGAGGCTCTGACTGGTGCCCTCGTGAGGAGATCAGGACACCCAGAGACACTCCAGGAACAGGCACGAGAAAGAGGCCACCGAGGCCCCGACTCGGCCGGGAGCAGAGGCCAGGAGAAGCAGCCTTGATCTCCAAGCCCCGGGCTAGGAGGAAATAGACTGCTGTTGTTGGAGTCCCCGTTTTGTGGCATTATGTCATGGCATCTTGAGCTGAGACACACCCAAGATGTGCCCAGCCAGCCCGGGGAGGCTAACCTGCTTCCCAGCATGCCCCGCAGGGAGCTTCAGAGATACCGCCTCCGACCCAGCACCCCCGCCAGACCCCACACCACCATCAAACCCTGGCATCCCTGTTGGACCTGACACCCCCGCCAGACCCTGGTACCTCCTTCAAACCCCAGCATCCCCATCGCACCCGGCACCCCCGCCAGACCCCGCCCCACCATCAGACCCCACTGGGCACAGGCATCTTTTCTGGGCCGTCCCTGGGAACGCCAGGGTCTGCAGACAATTCTGACCTTAGCCGGCATGAGCAGATTCAAGGCCACGGCTCCACATTTCCTCCCAGCCCCTCCAGTGTGGCCGTTCTATCCTTTTTTCTGGTTTTTATTTTTTGGTGGTCCTGGGAATTGAACCCAGGGCCTCACACGTGTTAGGCAGGTGCTCTGCCGCTGAGCCAGTCTCCTCGTAACCAGCAGACACATCCCAAGAGCTCTCGCCCCGGGCCCCCTCCTGGCCCCTCCTGGCAGGACTGGCCCTGACACGCAGCTGTCCTGGGCAGGTCTTCTCATCTCCCTCCCTGCCTGGTCCCGCAGGACCCCTGTCTTGGGCTCTGGTCCTGGGTGCTGACCCTGGGGGCACAGGCCATGCCAGGTCAGGGCCCTGGCTTTCCTCCGGCCCTGGGACTCCACCCACGTGCCCTCCGATGCTCTCGAGACCTTCCCCTGCCTCTCCTGCACATCTGGACTTTCTCAACAACTTGTAGGTGCTCTTAGCACAGTACTGATTTGAACCTTTTGCCATCAGCATTAAAATATTTCCTCATGGCCAGGCACAGTGACTCACATCTGTAATTCTAGTACTTGGGAGGCTGAGACAAGAAGATTGCAGGCTCAAAGCCAGCCTCAGCAGCAACTTAGCAAGACTCTGTTTCCAAATTAAAAAAAAAAAAAAAAAAGCAGGGTGTGGTGGTGTACACCTATAAACCCAGTACTTGGGAAGCTGGGACAGGAGGATCTAAATTTGAAGCCAGCCTCAGCAATTTAGCGAGACCCTCTGCAACCTAAGGAGACCCTGTTTCAAATTTAAAAAATAAACAGGGCTGGGAGTGTAGCTCGGAAATATAATGACCCTTGGGTTCAATCCCCAGTACCAATATTATTTATTATATTACTAATTATAAATAATATTGGTACTGGGGATATAGTATATGTGACTGAGAGGAAATTTGGAGGTAAATATTATACCTATTTATCTATATCTAAATATAGATATAATTTTGGGAGGGTACTGGGAATAGAATCCAAGGGCATTCTACCTCTGAGCTGTACCCCCAGCCCTTTTTAATTTTTATCTTAAAAAAGGATTCTAAGCCGGGTGTGTAGCACACACCTGTAATCCCAATACTTGGGAGGTGAGACAGGAGGATCACAGTTTTGAAGCCTGCCTTCACAACTTAATGAGACTGTCATCAACTTTGTGAGGCCCTGTTTCCATATAAATAAATAAAATAGGAAATAGGGCTGAAGGTAAAGCTCAGAGGTAGAATACACCTAGGTTTAATCTTCAGCACCAAAAAAAAAAAAAGTTGCTTATTTGAACCCGCGATCCTCCTGTCTCAGCTTCCCAAGTACTGGGAGTATAGGTGTGCACTACTACACCAGGCTTGTGTGTGTGTATCACAAATTATTAATGCCATCAAAAAGATAAGAGAAAATGTTATGACCATGGGAAAGTTGATGAGTCTCACTACTTGCTTAGGCTGTCCCCAATCTGTGACCCTCCTGCCTCAGCCTCCCAGGACCAGGATTACAAGCGTGCACCACCACACCCCAGCTTAAAAAGAATTACTCAGAGACCAAAGATGAATCTTGGAAATGAGGAAGATCAGACTGGTTGGAGGCCAGAGTTGGGCCATCTCCTTGCAAGAAAAAGGGAAGGACAAGGAAATGAAAAAGATAATCAGAGGCGCAGGGCCAAATCTCAATAATGGTTACCACAAAAAGAGAAAAAGTAGAAGGAAGGAAATTGTTTAAAAGTATAAGACCAAGCCAGGCGTGGTGGCGCACGCTTGTAATCCCAGTACTTGGGAGGCTGAGATAGGAGGATCCAGGTTCGTGGCCAGCCTCAGCTACTTAGTGAGGCTCTCTACAACTTAGTGAGACCCTGTTTTAAAATAAAGAATAAAAAATAGGGCTGGGGTGGAGCTCAGAGGTAGAATGCCCCTAGGTTCCATCCCTAGTACTGCAAAAAACAAAAACACAAACAACAACAAAAGTATAAGACCTTGTTTCTAAATAAAAAACAAAAAGCGCTGGTGGTGTAGCTTGCACTTACAATGTCCCTGGTTCAACCCCCAGTACCACACGCAAGCACACACTCTCCCTGAAACCAGAGGTTTCTGGATTGAAAGAGCCACTGGGCACGTAGCAAGGCAGGGGGGTGGGGACCACAAACCCATATAAAGGTTCACACGCATGAAAGGCCAGGCCAGGGCAGACCAAAAGAAGGCCCAAAACTTCCAGAAAGTAAACACCAGGTTCCATACCAAGGAGCAGGAGGTAAAGCGGCGAGGCAGGCATCACAGCTGCACTGAGGCCCCTGGGGGAGTCCACAGTCCGGAGGGAGTGAGCCCATTCTGGGTGCCCACACCCAGCCCAGCCCGTCCAGCGGACCTGGGAGAGCACACTGCAAGGCCAGCGCGTGCCATGTACCCTCTCTTGGGGGCTACCAGAGGACTCACCAGACCACGACAAGGAGCAACCCGAGAAAGAGGCACACGGGGCCCAGGGGCGCCCAGCCCAAGGGAGGTACAGAGATCTTCAGGACGAAGGCCAGGGCAAGGAGAGGCTGGCCTCAGAGGCCTCCGCAGAAATGCCCGGTGCACGAGAATTGAAGGTGGGGGAAGGGGGAGTCGGGATGAATTAGTAATGAGTTCAGAGAAAACTAAACTAGCCAGGAAGAGGAAAGGCAATTATTAACCCCACAGAAAACAGCACAAGTGTTCGGTTAGAATGAGTCTGAGCCACGGGCCCGTGTGAATGCAGACCTCCTCCTGAGAGTCACGCAGCGGAGATGTGAGGCTGGGGCCAGGGGTGCCTGGGGGTGGGGGGGACAGACACCCCCTGGTTGGGCCAGCTCAGTGGAGCCCCACTGGAGGGCAAGGGCACCTGGAAGCACTGGCCTTGGCGCTGGCCCGACTGGTCACTGGGGGGATGTTTGTCCAAGCCTTGTAGAAACATTTGTCTCTTAAACATGTGAATATAACTCTGATAGGAAATGGAAATGGATTGGTTCTTCCTCTCTCTCTCTCTCTCTCTCTCTCTTTCTCTCTCTCTCTCGCCTGGAAGTCTAAATGACATTTCAGTGGCCTATCAGCAGAGGTTGAGGACCTGGGCACAGTGGTGCACACCTATAATCCCAGCACTTGGGAGGCAGAGACAGGAGGATTGAAGGTTCAAGGCCAACCTCAGCAACTTAATGAGACTCAACAACTTAGCAAGACCCTGTTTCAAAATAAATAATAAAAAAGGCTGGGGGTGTGGCTCAGAGGAGAGTGACCCTGGGTTTAATCCCCAGTCCAAAAAATAAATGAGAGGCTGGTGCTACGTGGTCACGACTGTTCTCTGCTTCACCAAGGTCTCCCACCACCTTCCCTACGATCACAGACTTCTCTCAGCTGCACCTCCTCTTGTTTTGGTGGGTGGCATCACCCTCGGGGTCTGGCTTTCACCGAAAGCCTGCCTCCCCCTGCCTCGCCAGGCACGGTCTCTGCCATCCCCTGCCACGGCTGAGCGCCCAGGACCTGTCTGTGTGAGGCCAGGAGGCCAAGGCAGGCCGGCTCCGCAGGCGGCTCCTGTGGCGCCCCGGCTGTTGCCGTCAGCCCTGCAGCCCTGGATTTGGGCTTTGGTGAAGGAAGCGGCGAGGCTGAGCCCACCCAGATGACTCTAGGGCTGCTCACAGGATTCGTGCCGTGTTCAGTGGGATGGCGGTAGCTTTCTCCTACGCCCCCGGAGCCAGGCGCTGGCCAGATGTGGCTGAGTCATCAACAGGCCCGTGGACGGCTTAGGGCCTCCGCAACCAACTTTTCCCACCAGGAAGTACAAAACACCCAGAAAATGTCGCAGAAGTCTGAGAACCCCTACTTCTTCTAGGGACCACTTGGGTCACACAGGCCACAGCCCTGAGTGACCAAGACACATTCCCAGTCCAGCTCTCTCGGCTATTTTCAACGGCCCCACAGCACGACCCTCAGCCCTGCCCCCAACACCCCTCAGACCAGTCCGGCTTTCTGGAAGACACCCCCAGGCCCAGGGTGCACCCTCCCCGTAGGCTCCTGGCTGCCTGCAGTGGGGTGCCCACTGCGGGCACCCCAGGCCTGACCCGCCCCAGCAAACAGACCCTCCCCAGGACAGCACAGAGCCAGGAAGAAAAAATGTCAAGGGTGGGGGCTTCAGGCTGTTGGGAAGCAAAGAGGTAACGGCAAGCCCGCAGACGGGGTGCCGGTGCTTCCTCGGTCTTACCTGGTCCCGGAGCTTGCGGCCGCCGTGTGGGCGAGCGGGCCGTCTTATCACGGCTGGCCCGGCGGAATGCGGTGGAAACCTTTGCCTGGTACAACCGGCTGCTGCTCCACAGCCCAGGAATTTTGCGTTGAATAATTTTTAACTTCTTCTCTGGGAAAAAACCAGGGTTTGTGTATAGTGTCCATCTACACAGGAATGCCAAGCGGCTTTCATTTGAAAGCAAAGATCTCTCTCCTAATAATGAGGAAAGCCCGCTTTGAAAAAAAAAAAAAAAAAAAAGGACAGAGAGAACAGAAAAAGACAGTGGTTCTGGGGCATACGAGACTCTGGGCTACTAAGTGAGACCCTATTTCAAAATAAAAGATTAAGCAGGTTGAGTTTGTAGAGGTAGAAGGTCCCTCCCACACGTGCCCGTGGGGTGCTTCTCCGTGGAGAGGGTGGGGCAGGGGCCCGCTCCCCGGCCTAGAGTGGGGGGACATGCTCTCCCTGGCCCGGGTCTGCGGTTAGCTATCAGCGTCCTGCCAGCCACCCAGACCCTAACCCGGCGCCTGGCACTGCAACTTCTCAGGAGCTCCGCTTTCAGGATCTGCGGAGCCTGGAGCCAGCTGTGGCAGACCCTGAGGGTCGCCCTGGGGGCAGCTGGCCCCTGCCCCTCACCTCAGCTCCAAGGGAGCCGGCCGGCAGCTGCGCCACTGCAGGACCCTGCTGCTGGACGAGGCGGAGGTGACACAGGCTCCCGTGCGCCTTGCTGCCACCTGATGGGGTGACCGCTCAGCCGGTTCTGCCCCAAGTAACCGTCACCCTAGTGAGCTGGGAAACTCGAAGCCTGAAATCAGACTTCTCCTCCAAAGAGAAGGTGTGTCTCTTTGAAGGTGGGTTCCTTTCCAGCTGCAGGACAGACAAGCTGTCTGATGCCCAGGTGTCCAGGTGGGGCCTGCTAGAACCCCAGGCTCGCCAGCACCCCCAGCCCCATGGTTGTGGCCCCACAAGCCCGAGGTGGCCCCCCTGGCCAGTGGCTCCCTGCGGACGCCGCCCAACAGCTCTGTACAGCTACAGAGGCCACGGGCCCAGCTCCCTGGAGCGCTGCAAGGCAGCCCTCTGGGTGCGGGGCCGCGAGGCCAGGGCAGGCAGGTCAGGCGAGCTGCTCCCCGACCCTGATCAGCATGGAGGGCCCGCAGAGCTGACCCACTGGGCTCCTGCACTCGGTAATGACCCTGCCCGGCTGCCTCTCCAGCCCGGCCAGGGGAGAGACCCTGTGTACCTGACAGTCCACCGGGGCAGGCTGCAGGTGAGGGTCCGTGTCTTGTCCTGTGCCCCGGCGCCATTCTGCAAGGACTAGGGGCTTTGTGGGTTTGAAGGCTGTCAGCCGCAGGAGCCCAAGACGGGTTCCTCCCTCCTCCCTCCCTCACCAGCAGGGGGCAGGGAGCGTCTGTGCAGCCCCGAGTGGGCCACTCACCCGCGCCAGGGCATAGTATCACTGGAAGGAGCCCCCCCGCCCCCCCCCCGCCCTGACAGCCCCGTGCGGCCCAGGCACAGCTCCGCAGGGCCCCCACCAGGCTCCCGACGCACTGTCCGTCATCCCCGCCCAAGTCCCTGGTCCCCGGAGTGAGAGAACCCCTACCTGGCCCTCGCTCGCATTTCTCCAACTGCGCGCTCTCCTCTTCCCTCTGGGGCTGCAGGACCCCGACCCATCCCAGACGGCGTCCCCGCTCCTGTACGGGTCTCACTCGTTCAGCCCATGGTCTCTTGGACTTGACTCATCTGCACCTGGCTCTGCTTTGCTTTTGTTGGTTATTGCTGGTTTAGAGCATCACTTATCCAATCTTTTTTTTGCATTAAAAATGGAGGTGAAGCCGGGCGTGGTGTCGCACACTTGTAATCCCAGTACTTGGGAGGCTGAGACCAGAGGATTCGGGTTTGCCGCCAGCCTCAGCAACTTAGTGAGACCCTGTTTCAAAATAAAGAATAAAAAATAGGACTGGGGGTGTAGCTTAGAGGTAGAATGCCCCTGAGTTCAATCCTCAGTACCGCAAAAAAAAAAAAAAAAAAAAAAAAAAAAAAAAAAAAAAAAAAAAAAAAAAAAAAAAAAAAAAAAAAAAAAAAAATTGAGGTGAGCCAGGCATGGTGGTACCAGCATGCCTGCCATTCTCAGTAATTGGGGGGCTGAGACAGGAAGATTGCAGGTTTGTGCCCAGCCTCAGCAACTGGCCCCTGGGTTCACCACAAAAAGAAATTTGAGGTGAAATTCACATAACATAAAATCAAACATTTTCAAGTATAAACTTCAGTGGTATTTTTTCTTTTCTCTGTCTCTCTTTTGTGTGTGTGTGTGTGTGTGTGCGCACGCGCGCGCATGTGTGGTACTGAGGATTGAACCCAGGGGCATTCTACCGCCAAGCTACACCCCCAACACAATTTTTTATTCTTTATTTTGAAACAAGGTCTCACTAAGTTGCAGAGGGCCTCACTAAATAGCTGAGGCTGGCCAAGAACCTGCGGTCCTCCTGTCTCAGCCTCCCAAGGACTGGAATTACAAGGATGGGCCACCATCCCTGGCATCAGTCATATTTTCTGCATTTACAATCCTGAGCAGCCCAGCGTTTCTACTTCCACAGCATTTTGTGTGTGTGTGTGTGTGTGTGTGTGTGTGTGTGTGTGTGTTACTGAGGATTGAACCCAGGGGCATTCTCTCTCTGAGCTACACTCCAGAACTTTTTATTTTTTGTTTTGAAACAGGGTCTCACTAGGTTGCTGAGAGTCTCACTGCTTGCTGAGGCTGGCCTTGAACTTGCAATTTCCTCTCTCAGCCTCCCAAGTACTAAGATTACATGTTTGTACCACCATGCCCATCCTTCCAGATCATATTTATTTGTTTGTTTGTTTGTTTATTCATTGTGTGTGGTACTAGGAATGGAACTCAGGGGCATTCTACCTCTGAGATACACCCCCATCCCTATTTTATTTTTTATTTGGAAACAAGGTCTCACTGAGTTGTGCGTGGCCTCACTAAGTTGTTGAGGCTGGCCATGAACCTGTGATCCTCCTGTTTCAGCCTCCCAAGTACTGGGATCACAAACATATGCCACCACACCCAGCTCTTTCAGAGCATCTATTTTTTGGGTGGGGAGCAGAGGGCGGGGGAGGCACTGGAGATTGAACCCAGGGGCATTCTACCTCCAAGCTACACCCCCAGCCCTAGTTTATTTTTATTTTGACACAAGGTCTTGCTAGTTTGATGAGAGTCTCACTACTTGCTGAGGCTGTCCTTGAACCTGGAATCCTCCTGTCTCAGCCTCCCTAGTACTGAGATTATAGGCATGTGCCACCACTCCCAGCTCAGAGCATCTTAGCACCCAAAGGAGACCCCCAGCCCTGGCAGTCCCTAATCTGTCTCTGCAGTTTCACCTATTTGGGACATTTCCAGTAAGAGGAATCACACACTATTTGACATTGTCTGAATTCTCTAATATTATTGATCTTCTTTATCATGGTAAATTATATGTAATTTTCCTTCTTACCTTTTTGGTTTTTTTTTGCGGGACTAGGGATGGAACCCAGGGGCGTTCTAACTCCAAACTACACCCCTAGCCCTATTTTTTTTTTAATTATTTATTTTGAAACAGGATCTCACTAAGTTGCAGAGGGCCTCATTAAGTAGGTGAGGCTGGCTGTGAATCTGCGATCCTCCTGTCTCAGCCTCCTAAGTACTTGAATTACAAGCATGCACCACTATACCTGGCCTTATCCCTGGTTAAAAAAAAAAATACAAATAGGTTTTGAAATATCTCAAAAGTTTTTTCCGCATCAATTGAGGCAACCAGATCTTTCTCCTCTAATCCATCAAACCATCCTTGCATTCCTAGGATGAAACTCGTGTGACTGCAATGAGTTTTTTTTTGTTTGTTTGTTTGTTTTAATATGCTGCTGCATTTGGCTGGTTTCAGAAAGGATCCAGAGCTAAACCCTTGCGCTTCCTCCATGCAGGTCAGTGCGCAGGCAGAGGTTCCTCTCTGACATCCAGGGGCATTGTGAAGCCTAGGAACTTGAGGGACTCCTGGGGTGCGGTCCCTGTAGCAACTGTGGGAGTGACCGTTTTGTGACATGTAAGTTCTAATGGAACTTAAAAATATTTACACCATTCTCAGGAAGGAAAATCCAGGCACAGATAAGAGAGCCATCCCACATAGGGAGAAGGGGAACTTATCTTTGTCAGTTGGAAACACAACAGTAAAACACTGACAAATTGACTCATAAGATATTTATTTATTTATTTTTAATTTATTTTTATTTTTTGCAGAACTGAGGACTGAACCCCGGGCATTCTACCTCTGAGCCACACCCCCAGCCCTAATTTTATTCTTTATTTATTGAGGTACTAGGGATGGAACCCAGGGGCATTCTACCTTCAAGCTACACCGCCCTTTTTTTTTTGTGTGTGTGTGTGTGTGTGGAACTGGGGATTGAACCCAGGGGCATTCTACCTCTGAGCTACACACCCCCAGTCCTATTTTTTATTCTTTCTTTCTTTCTTTCTTTTTTTTTTTTGTGGTACTAGGGATTGAACTCAGGGCGTTCTACCTCCGAGCTACACCCCCAGCCCTATTTTTTAATCTTTATTTTGAAACTGGGTCTCACTAAGTTGTGGAGTGCCTCACTAGGTAGCTAAGACTGGCCAAGAACCCGGATCCTCCAGTCTCAGCCTCCCGAATGCTGGGATTACAAGTGTGCGCCACCACGCCCGGCCTTATTCTTTATTTTGAAACAGGGTCTCACTAAGTTGCAGAGGGCCTCACTAAGTAGCTGATGTTGGCCACAAACCTGGATCCTCCTGTCTCAGCCTCCCAAGTACTGGGATTACAAGCGTGAGTCACCACGCCCGGTTTATTCTTTATTTTGAAACAGGATCTCATTAAGTTTCAGAGGGCCTCACTAAGTAACTGAGGCTGACTGAGAACTTGTGATCCTCCTGACTCAGACTCCCAAGTACTGGGATTATAAGTGTGCACCACCACGCCTACAAATTGAAGGCCAGCCTGGGTAACTTAGGAAAACCCTATCTCAAAAGAAAAAATAAAAAGGGATGGAGATACAGCTTAGTGGTAGAAAGCTCCTGAGTTTAATTCCCAGTACCAAAATAAATAAATAAAGACAGACCCAAAGCATTAGAGCCCCAGGCACTCCCCAGTCCTTCTCGCCAGGAAGCGTCTCCAGGGAGCTGCCCTCGGAAACATCCAGCACCAAGAGTCAGAACCACAACGTAAACTTTATTCAAATAATAAAATTGCTTCCAGGTGCCAATGTGCTAATGTTATAGACATGTAAAAAGTATAAACCATGGTGGCGCATGCTTGTAATCCCAGCATTTGGGAGGCTAAGACTGGAGGATGCGGGTTTGAGGCCAGCCTCAGCTACCTACTGAGGCATTTTGCAACTTAGTGAGACCCTGTTTCAAAATAAAGAATAAAAAATAGGGCTGGAGGTATAGTTTGGAGGTAGAATGCCCCTGAGTTCAATCCCCAGTACCATAAAAAAAAAAAAGTATAAACCATGTAATCCTAGTACTTGGGAAGCTGAGACAGGAGGATTGCAGGTTTGAAGACAGCCTCCACAAGTAGTAAGACTTTCATCAACTTAGTGAGACCCTGTTTCAAAATAAAAATAAAGTAGGGCTGGGGGACACCAGGAGGTAGAATGCCCCTGGGCCCAATCCCTAGTAACATTCACACACACACACACACACACACACACACACACACACGCACGCACACCCCCCCCACACTGTAAACCAGTTGGGTGTGGTGGTTCACACCTATAATTTCAGTATCTGGGAGGGTGAGACAGGAGGATTGCAGGTTTGAGGCCAGCCTCAGCAACTTAATGAGTTCTCTCAGCAACTTAGTGGGACCCTGCTTCAAAATAAAAAAATTGAAAAAAAAAAAAAAAGGCTAGGGGTGTAGCTCAGAGGTAGAATGCCCTGAATTCAATTCCCAGTGTCTCCCCTAAATATATCTATCAGCCAAGCAGGGTGCACCTGCTGCTCTCTGGTACATAGCACCCCAATCAGCGCACCTCAGGCTCTTCTAGGGGTGCTGAGGCTGTAGCCTTGCCCTCGGGGGGCAGAAGGGCAGAGGACGAGCCCACACCCAGCTCCGGCCATCATGAGCTCTGGCCACCGTGCTGCCACAGCCCAGGCCTGGGCAGCAGCAAGGATGACTGCCCAGGAAGAGGGGCAGTGACTGAGGGCTAGGGTAGGCACAGCCAATAGGGTATGATGGGTGGGGGACATAGCAAGTAGGGGGCACAGCAGGTGGGGGACGGCAGGTGGGGAGGTACTGGGGGTGAGTTTGTCCAGCAGAGAGATAGTGGGGTGGGGCGGGGCGGGGCAGATTTTTTGGGATGTTGCCGTGGCTACGGCAAAAGATGGGCCCAGTGCCAAAACCACGACCTATACAAGAACTGGGGCAGTCCCAGGACTTGGGAGGCTGAGAAGGGAGGATCACAGGTTTGAAATAGCCTCAGCAAGTTAGCAAGGCTCTCAGCAACTTAGTAAGACCCCGTTTCAAAATAAAAGAATAAAATAGGGCTGGAGGTGTAGCTCAGAGGTAGAATGCCCCTGGGTTCCATTCCCAGAATCACCATCCCCCCAAAAAGAGCTGGGACAGGATGAGGCCCAGCTCTGGAAGAAGGGAGTGGGCCAGGACAGGCCCTGAGGATGGGTGGCCTGCCCACGAGGTGACAGAGAAGCCGGAGGGCTCCCATCCTCAGGCCCCTGTGCTTCCTTGCAGACTCCTCCGTGTTGACTGAAGGAGTCGAGGCCCAGAGGCCCTGGCACTGCTCTGAGCGCCAGGCCCATCGGGGACTCCTATTTACTGGGGGTCTTAGCGGGGTGGGGGTGGGGGGTGGCCTGGTGTTATGTGCCATCACTTAACGCTGGCTTCTGTGGGGAGCAGGCCGAGCGCCTCATCCCGTTTCTAGTTTAGAAATCTCAGGACCAGGTCACAGGCTGGAGTGGCAGGTGACAGCCCCTGCATACAGGCGCTGCTCTGACTCAGTTTACCTGGGCAGGCAGGGTGCTTGTCCCACTCGGGTCAGGAGCGGGCACTGAGGGCTGGACCAGCTGCAGAGCAGTGCCAGCCTGGGGAGGGGCCACTTTGCTCAAATCCAGGTCTAGGTCCATGCTGAGCGCCCTCCATTCCCGGGCTTCTGCCCGCCACGGTGAGGCCGGACTCCAGCAGAGGCACTGAGGCCAGGGAGGGCGAGAACTGGGACTGGACCCAGGAGCAGACCCCTCCCAGCATCAGAGCCCAAGCGGGTAGGGCTACCTTGGTCACAGCAGAGCTTTCTGTGTAGATCAAGGCCTGTGAGCGGGGACAGACTCCACCCCTCCCCCCACGTCCCCGTCCCATGGCGCCTGGTGTCTGAGCTCACTCTGGGGTGGGGTGGCCCTGCTGCACCCCGAGGCCTCTCCACCATCTCAGGCTCACTGAGCGCCACCCTCGGGCGTCCCAGTACCGCTAGCAGCTGCGCCTCCCATATCTCCTCATCAGAACACAGAGACCGGGCTGGCGGGCAGTGAGGACACCGGGATCCGTCCCGCACTGCTGCCATGGCCATTGGTGCAGGGTCCACCCCCCCCCGCCCGCCCGGGGACCGGGGGCCAGCGCCCCTGCCTCCTGCCAGGTGGGATGAGCTGTGTGCTTTGCATCTCCAGGAAGCTCCCCAGGATCGCGGCGCCCAGGGGCGCTGCCCGCGGCCCTCCCGCCCTCCTTCCTCCTTCCCACAGCCCTTCCTTGGGCGGGCGGCAGCTCCCGGCAGCTCCTGTGCTGCGGTGGCTGCGAGAAGCCTTCCGTGGCTTTCCTGGTGAGCCCTTATTTGCCAAATAAATATTTGCCCAGGGCAGGGCTCGGTGCTCAGGATTAAACATTAAATGGGCCTGAAGTCAGAGGACCCTATGGCAGTGCCACAGAGGCGGGCCGCCGAGTGACAAGGGGAAGGCCGGCCTGCGGTCTCCCCGGAGCCAGCGGCGCTTCTCTGACCTACGCAGGGGCCAGTGCCTGCCCGCGACCCTCCAGAGGCAGGGCAGCCCAGGAGCGGCGGCCAGCACGTGCGGAGGACCTGGGCACGACTGGGCCGAGGGAAGCCCTGGGCGGCTGAGGTGTGGAGCGGCAGGTGTGGCCAGGCGGCCAGCAGCACAGGAATGCAGGAAAAGGGCTTCTGGAACGGTGGCCCGGCCAGCAGCCCACCCCGGGTTCACATGATAGCCTGTGTGAGCTGCGTAACAAGTGACCCCCAAGGGGGCTGAAAGGCTGAAACCAGATGTCACCATCTTTGTTTCTGTGATTCGGGAACTCGGAGCGGCCGGTGTAGCAGGAGGCGACAGTCGTGTGTGGACGTGGCTGCTGTGACCCCGGTGCTCAATGGCAGGAGAGCCCACAGGCCTCTGCTGGGCACCCTTAGGGCGGGCTTCAAGGCACGCCATCTAGGAGAGCACTGGAGACAAGGCCCCGGCTTCCCACCACCTCGTCCCCAACGTGCCCCTGCCACTCAGGCGCTCATCCAGAGCAGGCTGTCCAGTGGCATGGGCCCTTGGATGTAGGACAGAGCTGGTCAGCCCGGCCTCTGGTTTTGTTTGCTGTGACTTTTCCTGGAAGCCATTCATCACACTTATAGATTTGTTGCTTTTACTAGTAAAACTATGTTTATTGTTTTTTGTTTGTTTTTTTTGCGATACTGGGGATTGAAGCCAGGGGCATTCTACCTCCAAGCCACACCCCCAGTCCTATTTTTTATTCTTTATTTTGAAACAGGGCCTAAGTAGCTGAGGCTGGCCACGAGCCTGGGATCTGCCTGTCTCAGCCTCCCAAGTACTGGGATTACAGGCATGCACCAACAAGTCCAGCTTTTTTTTTTTTTTTTTTTTGTATTGGGGCATTCTACCTCTGAGCTATATCCCCAGCCCTTTTTTATTTTGAAACGGGGTCTCACTAAGTTGCTGAGGCTGGACTCAAAGTTCTTCTGTCTCAGCCTCTCAAGTGCTGTGATTTCAGTAATGTGCTATTACTTTTGGCTAGCCTGGAGATTTATTGGGTAACAGCATGAAGCCAGAGGATTTCTGAAAAGCCACCTTTTGTTTTAACTTAATGCACATAAATGGCTGTGCACCTGCCGTGGGGCCTGGGGAGGGGAGCAAGTGTCGGGGAAGGTGCCGAGGGTGGGGCCGAGACTCGCAGCCCGCCCACGTCTTGCTGCACAGAATCAGGACGCCTCCCTCACCCAGGTTTTTCAGCGCTCCACTTACTTTCCGTAAGACGGCTCCAGTTCTGCACTCGGCTTGCTCATGCTTATTTCATCAGTTACATCCTCACACACAGCACCAAAGCGCGGCCACTGCAGACCTCCTGGAGTCCCCACGGCAAGTGGCTCAGACCGTGCACACTCCACTCCACACCACGAGTTGCAGACTGAAAAAAGGGGTGTGCACAGCCGGCAGCAGTGCAGGGGTGAGGGTGGCCCTGCGAGGGGGTCAGGGCTGGGGTGCCCTGGAGCCCAGGAAAGAGGGAGGGCTGATGGATGAGGAGAGGCAGCCGGCCCTAGGAGTTGAGCAGAGGCCTCAGGGTCACGAGGGCACAGGGGCTCAGCACTTGGGGTGCTAGTGGAGTTTGGGGGACCCAGAAAACCATTTGCAGCTGGAGGGGCTGGTGTTGGTCCACTGTGGGTGGGGCTTTTAGGGGGGTGCTGGTGACAGGTCAAGGTGGGGCCCCTCCTCTACCCCGGGGCAACCGGAGCTCTTCAGTGTGGAGGGGCTGATGCTCAGATTCCAAGAAGCTCCTAGAAAGGGCTTGGGCCTGTCCCTCTCCCGGGCCTACGCTGCTCACCCCGCCTGTGGGAGAGCGGCGCCACCTGCAGGCCAGCTCAGGAACCGTTGCCCCAGAGACCAGCAGCCCTAGACCCTGCAAATTCTGCCCACAAGGCCAAAGTCCAGAGAGTCTCCAGCTTGGGCATGAAGTTCACTGAGGCCAAAGTGGAGCGCAGGAAAAGCCGGGGGTGGTGCACGCTTGTAATCGAAGTACTTGGGAGGCTGAGACCGGGGAATCCGGCCTCATGGCCAGCCTCAGCTACTTAGTGAGGCCCTCTGCAACTTAGTGAGACCCTGTTTCAAAAAAAGAATAAGCCAGGTGTGGTGGCGCACGCTTGTAATCCCAGCATTCGGGAGGCTGAGACCGGAGGATCCAGGTTCGCGGCCAGCCTCAGCTACCTAGTGAGGCCCTCCGCAACTTAGCGAGACCCTATTTCAAATTAAAGAATAAAAAATAGGGCTGGGGAGCCGGGCGTGGTGGCGCACGCTTGTAATCCCAGCATTCGGGAGGCTGAGACCGGAGGATCCGGGTTCGCGGCCAGCCTCAGCTACCTAGTGAGGCACTCCGCAACTTAGTGAGACTCGGTTTCAAAATAAAGAATAAAAAATAGGGCTGGGGGTGTAGCTCGGAGGTAGAATG
>PVLC010004762.1:59153-82330 GCA_004027655.1 Graphiurus murinus | reverse complement strand
GGAGGGGAGGGAAAGGAAGGGGAGAGGAGGGGGAGAGGGAGAATGAGGGAGGAGGAGGAAGAGGAGGAGGAGGAGAAGGGGAGGAGAGACAGGAGAAGGGGAGAGATTTTAAGGAATTGACCCATGTGATTATGGTTGTTAGAGTGAAATCTGCAGGACAAGACAGCAGGCTGGAGACCAGGGAAGCACTGCTGAATTCCAAAAGCAGTTTAGAGGCAGAATTCCTTCTTCAGGGGAATCCCAGTCTTTTCTCCTCAGGGCTTCAACTGATTGGGTGAGGCCCACCCAAATTATGAAGAGATATCTGCAGTCTACCAACTTAAATGCTAATCACAGCTAAAAACAAACAACAACAACAAAAAACAAACTTTATAACAACTGGTATATGACCAATCTGCTGAGTCCCCTGGCCTACCCAAGTTGGCACATGCAATTAACCATCTCAGAGGGTGTCTCTGTTTCCTGTGGTTGCAGTAACAAAATATCTCCGACAGGTATGCTCAAAATAACAATAAGGTATTCTGCCACATTCTAGCTCTGAAGTTGCCATCTGAAATGAAGGTGTTATCAGGCTTGCTCCCACCGAGGTCTCTAGAAGATCCTTCCTGTCCCTTCCAGCCTCTGGCAGCTCCACGTGTTTCTTGGCTCTCGGCAGCACAAATTCAATTTCCACCTTTTCTTTACATGGCTGTCTTCCCTCATGGGCTGTGGACTCATCTCTTCTTCTCTACTCTCTCTCCCGACTCCTTTGAGTGTGTGTGTGTGTGTGTGTGTGTGTGTGTGTGTCTGTGTTCTGAGGACTAAATACTAAATCCAGGGGAGTTCTACCACTAAATTATACCCCAGCCCTTTTTATTTTGAAACGAGGCCTTGCTAAATTGCCCAGGCTGGCCTTGAACCTTCAATCCTCCTGTCTCAGCCTTCCAACTACTGGGATAACAGGCACATGCCACCACACCCTACTTCTCCCCTTCTTCTAAAGACCCCAGTCACACTGAAATAGAGCCAAACTAATGACCTCATCTTAACCTCACTGCATCTGCAAAGAACTTCAGATTGTTGTGCAGAGGCGGGCAGGCCATAATTCAACCCAGAACTGGGGTGATGTGACTGGGGAAGTTTGGAGGCAGTTTAGAGCGTTGAGGATCAGGCAGGAACAGCCTGAAAGAGGGGAAGAAACAGTCCCCCTGCTGACTGGGTCTTTGGATCAGTAGTGAAGGATTCTGTTAGTGCTCAGTGTCCTTATGAGAGAGGTCATGTCTTGCTTATCTATAAGTCTGGCACGATGGCTGGTACACAGCAGGAGCTCAATAAACGCCTGTGGCAAGGCTGATACCCGGATTGACAGCAGGTGCTGGAGGTGCGATGGGTGTTGGGCTTCTCCTTGCAGAAGTTGTAGGGTGGCCAATCTCTGGCCGGGGTTTCTCCAACTCAGCCTCACAGCTTGGGAAGGGGCTCTATGTCTGGGTGGCAGGTGCCAGCCCTAGTGGCCAGATGCAGACAGAAGCAGCCCCAGCTGAGGCCACTCCCACTCCTGGCTGGGCACCCATGAAATCCCGGCTCCCTTCCACCTTGGACACTCCCAGATGGCTGCCTCCTGTTCCCGTCTGCAGCATGCCAGGCTCAGGGCCTGCTCCTGGGGTGGGGCCCCCTGTGGACACAACACCTTTGGCTCTTCTCCATCAGCCCAAGCCCTGCTACTCTGAGGTCTCCACTGGTTTAGGGGTGAGGGGAAAGCTGCCCCCTTGGGCCCCTGGCCACCTCGAGGTAAACTGCTTCCTTCATCTGGGCAAATCATATATGCAGATTAGATGCAAAACTGGAGACCAACTGGAGGACTGCCTGGACTCCAGGCACCAGGTTTGGATGGAGGGAATCTCATTAAAGGGCCTTCAATCCTCACTTGTGCTCACAGGAAAATGTAACTTAATAAATTCTCTGCTAGGTTTCCAGGGCACAGCCGGAAGACTGGTCTCTCACAGTCATGCCCACCCTGGACATGGGTGCAGCAGGCACCCTGGGAAATGGGGTTCTGTGCTTAGTGTGTGGACCCTGGGGGAAGTGGAAGACACCCTGGGACAGTGCAGTGGCTGTCCCCGCAGTAGCCTCAAGCCTCCAGCCTCAGCCTCTGTGGGTGGGATTCCTCCAGTTTCTCTAAGACAACCAAACTCAGTCATACTGTTTTTTTTTTTTTTTTTTTTTTCGGTACTGGGGATTGAACTCAGGGGTATTCTACCTCTGAGCTATACCCCCAGCCCTATTTTTTAATCTTTATTTTGAAACAGGATCTCACTAAGTAGCTGAGGCTGGCTGCGAACCCGGATCCTCCGGTCTCAGCCTCCCAAATGCTGGGATTACAATGGTGCGCCACCACACCCAGCTAGGAGTCTTTCTTTTTAATACTAAGGTATTTCTTATGTCTTTTTCACTGGTATAACGGAATACCCAAGACTGGGTAACTTATAGAGCATAGAAGTTTATTTTGCCCCCAGTCCTGGAGACTGGTAAGTTCAAGAGCATGGTGCTTGCACCTAGTAAGGGCCTCTCTGCTGTGTAATGACACAGAGGGCCGAGGGCATCGGGTGGTGAGAGGGAAAGAGCCTGCAAACTCGGGTTCCTCTTCTTCTTCTTATAAAGCCACTAATCCCATCAAGGGCCCCAACCTCACGACCTCATCCAGCCCTAATGACCTCTCCTAAAGCCCATCTCCATATACCAACACATGGAGTTGGGGATTAAGTTTCCAACCCATAAATTTTGGGAGGAACACTTAAAAACAACAGCAGGTCATACAGTGATCCTCAACCTTTGGCTCAGACCAGAGGAACGGATTCTTCGCCTTTGCCTGGAGCACTCTGAGTCACAGCTTTTAATCAGGGATGAGTATATAAGAGAGGAAGAGAGAAAAAGAGAGTATGCATTCTCCTGTGTGATCTCGGACCGAATTTGTTTCCTCATCTATAAGATGGGATAAACATCCATCTTGCAAGTCAACCAGTGTGCAAGTGAGATGAGGCAGAGCGCTGGGGAGTGCGGGCCCTCTGCAGGGAAGTTCCAGTTCCTGGTGTTCTGATCCCTGGTTCCCTTCGAGGCAGATGAGTCTCCCTGTGCCAGTTCCAGTGCAGGGACTCTGGAACAGGTCAGCAAGGGAAGGAAGCAGGGATCTTCCAGTCTCAGGCTGATGGGCACCTGACGGCTCTGAAGGCTCCTTGTTTTGTTTAGTGATTCCATTCCCTCGCCTCCATGATTAGGATCCACGATTCAACTCGGTAGTTCCCTGTCAGCTCAGCATCAGCTGTAAATTCCCTTGGAGCTGTCAAAGAGCCCAGCATCGGAGGAGCTGCCTGTCAGTCAACCAGCCAGCCAGCCGCTTAGCCCAGTGTGTGAACCCAACAGCTATCCCACCCACCCGCAGCCACCTGCTGCCCATCACTTGGGGGGGGGGGATCCTGAGCATGTCCCCCTCTGTCTGCCCCACCTGTCCATAGGGAGGGGTCCTCAACTCCTGTTTCAAAGCAATTCTCTGTCAGAGCCTGCAGTGACTCCTACCATATTCAGGGTGTGTGACCCCAGTACACACGTACCATGTACCATAATACAACTTGCATGTCTGTGTTTCGAGGGAATTGGAGGAATATGTCTTATGATCTGTTATAGCATGCCTGCCAAACGGATGCATCACAATGCATGCCTGCTGCACACATGCAGGCTTTCTGCTGTGGTCTGAGAATGTGTATCCCTGTGTGGTCTGAGAATCCATGACACATGGCTTCGAGCCAGCCAGGCCTTTTCTCTCCTTCATGCATTCTTCAGGATGCATGGGCCTGGAGGGACAATCAGGTTGCTGGTGGATATTGTGCCAGATAAGCAAGAACGAACTTCCTGGTGCTAGCCACAGCCCCGTGATGCCTCCGGTGTGCCCTGTCTCTGCCTCCCATGGTTTACTGGCAGCATCGTGAGTCAGCTGGCTCACGACCCCGAGCCCGCCATAGCAGAATGGTAGTGCTGTCCAGCATCATTTGTCCATTCAACTCGGACTGAGCATTTGGAGGGGTCAAGTGGTATCATAGACACTGGTGACTGTCTTGGCCATGAATAAGGTGGTCATGGCCCCTGTTCTCATGGGATTCAGTCTGGGCAGGAAGCAAGGCACTGGCCAGCAATCCCATGTGTCCTGGAGGCCAGAACAGGCAATGTCAGCCAGCCCAGGTTCTCAGGTGTTGTCTCCCGAAGGTAGAGACAACAACTGGCACCCAAGGGGATGAGCTAGGACATTCCTGGCAGAGTTGGGTGGCTTTACACCATGAAAGCAAGGAATGGGAAAGAAAGCAGGAGCAGGGATGCTGGCAGGGCCCGGCAAGTAAGGGGCCTTTTGGTCCTGGCTAAGGCACTAGACCTTATCTCCTAAGGCCCAAGGGAGCCTACAGAGGCTTTCATCTGTGGATTACCTTGCCACTGTCCAGCAGATGTCTAAGGCCTGGGTGATAACCAGAGAAGGTGGACGACAATGAAAAGAGTATTTCAGGAGGGGGCATCACACAGTGCTGCGCTGGCAAATGCTCAACCACTGGCTCCCGGGTGGGGGTGGGGCAGGGAGGAGCCTGATCCGTAGTGCTTGCTGATTTCTGTGGTGTACATAGCCTCACTGTGGGCAGATTTCAAGCTGTTGCTGTGAACATGGGAGCGGGGCCCTTGTGGACCAGTAGGATCTGGCTCCAGCTCACCTGGGCAGCAGCAGGACCTGGGGGCTGATAGGGGCAGAGTGAGGGAGACTCTGGTTTCTGTCTCGAGTAGCTGGTGCTGTTTCCTGTGAAGTTGATAGGCTTCTGTTGCATTTGGGATGCCTATGGGGCTCCCAAGTGTAGACATGCAGAGGACAGTTGGGGAGAGGAAGGAGGGCATGAGCCCTGCCTGGTCGGAGGAGCTGGACAGGTATGTATACACGTGGGAATATGTTCGGCTGAGGCCAGGGAGGGCATGGTATCAGCACCTCTCAGAGGAAAAGCAGGGCTGAGAAAGCAGGACTGGGGCATTGGGCCTCAGTCCTGCCTTTCCCTTGGGGCCCACAGGGAGCATGATATCACAGCATTGTGCTCAGTGGATCAAATGGGATAGAGATAGAGACTCCTCCTGTCAGAGGTAGGGCACCTAGTGATCGCTCTCCAGGAAGGGGCCTCATTTGATCCAAATAATGGCAAATTCTCTCAATGGGGCTACCAGGAAATAAAAATGAGTGAGTCATGATGGGGGCCTGAGGTTGCAGGGACTCCATAGAGGGGCTGCTGCCTGTTTGCCAGAAAAGTACCAGCAATGCACCTGACCAGTGCGTCAGCCACTCCAGGGACAGTCATACATGGTGTGTCCTTCATGGACAGAGCCAGGCCTTCAGAGGCAGCCAGCGGGGCAGCCTCATTACTATGGTGGCCCGACTGAAAGATAATGATCTGCCCAGCTCTAGCCCGCCTCAGGATGTGTCATTCTGGCTGCGGCGTCAATTACTGAGCTGGCCTGTGGCTGTCAGACCTGTCACAGTTGTTGCCTGTGATACCCTGAAGAGTCACGGAAATAAATCCGTCTTAGCTGATGCTTCTTTGAAGTGCTCCCCATTGCGGGCCACTGTCCTGAGGGAGGCACTCCAGATCCCTCTGAGACTGAAAAGGGCAGCCCAGAGGCTCAGAGATAGATGTTCTGATCCTTGGCAGAGCCCCCCATGGCCGTGCACTGTCCACAGACAGACCCCAGAGGGTCCCTGAGTCAGGGCAGCAGCTCCCCTCTTCCAGTCCTGACTCAAGAGGGTTGATGGGCAGCTGCAGCTCCAGCCCCTTCTGTCTCCAGTGTCCTCTACGCATTCAGAGAATAACGAGGGTCATATTCCAGGGGGCATCCTGTGTGCCCCTGAACAGAACAGACCTCTGGCGAGCCTCAGACTGCCAGGATAAGGTTAGGGCCGCCTGGACCGTCGAGAAGGGTTGTGGGAGCAGAGGGGAAAGTGTCGGGCTCTTCTCTACCGAGGATCTGATAGCTGCAGTCCACATTTGAGGGGAGAGGGGAATCTTCCAGGACAGGCCCTTGAACTTGGAGTTGTATCCAGCCAAGGACTGGGGCAAAAGCAGCTCGGGAAGCCTCTGAAGATCTGGTTGGCTTCTTGGTGTGTGCAGGGGTAAGACCCTTAAGTACTGATGTCAACCACGGGCTTGGCAGTGGCTGGCTACCACTTCTGCTCCTTTCTGATTGGCCAGCCCAACCCCCCTATTAGCAGCAGAACTCTTCTGGCCAGCAGCAAACCCCACTGGGCAAGTGGACTGACCACAGTGGCCCCAGGCCATCATGGAGAGCACAGACAGCCATCCTCCCTGTGGGGCTGGGCTCTGTGCACACATCATACTCTCACACCTGGCCCCAAAGTCCTCACACACTGTAGCACCCAGCCCAGCAGAAGGGACCGGTCCTGGGGCCAAACTGCATGGTTGAGATAAAGGAGGGCACCCCTGAGGGATGCAGGTTCAAAGGTCATTTTGGAGGTGCCTCAAAAACAGTGCGATGTGAGCGAGGCCTAAAGGAGGCAGGAATATGGATTAGGATTATGGCATTATGATGTGGGTCAGGCGTGCTGAACGTGGGAGGGGAGATTCTAGAGAACAACCAAGCAGGGGGCATGGAGAGTTAGCAGTGTGAGGGGTGGAGGTGAGAGAGATGCCTGGGAGACCCCTCCCCACCATGCTGCCGGTATCCTTCACACAGAGGGAGGTGTAGGGGGATGGAGGAGCCAATGGGAGAGAAGGCTGGCCCTGGGCCACACTGAGCCTGAGACAGACCTGAGAAATATCTGCAGGTAGAAGTCTCAGCTGGAAACTGTAAGGAGTTTGGGTGCAAATAATGTTCATTAACCAGTTCTTGAATACACGCTTCAGCTTTGGAAGCAGCATGGACACAAGCCACACAACCTGGCCCAGTGACTTCCAACATCCTTGAAACAGGTCAACATTGCGACATAAGGCTATCCTCATTACCTTGGAGGACAAGAACATTGAGTAAAACCAGAATTTTCACACTTGTCATGTGTACTTAGAATCTGCCAAAGTATTCTAAGGAAATCACTCAGCCAAGACCCCCGCCTTCTCTCCTTTCCAGCATATTGGGGATGTCACCTCTGTGTGGGAGAGGCACCGTTTGCAAGGAACTTGATGCCAGGGTTTGCCTGGGTGAGGGTGGAGGGGCTGCTGGGTCCCTGGAAGATGCTGTCCAAAGTCCCTGAATATTTCTTTCAAGGATTAGTAGGTCTCTTCTTAGCCCCTGTCTGTATATCTGGAAGAAAGCTCTGGAAATTAGACCTGGCTGGCTTTGCAAATAGAATATGCTCCCCGTGTAATGGCTGCTTGTCAGGGTGGCTGGGGTCACTGTGAAAGGAGAGTTAAAGATGTTCTGAGCTGTTTTCTTCTTTCCTTTGAAATCCAGTACAGCTGCTTTCAGGATGAGGCTAGCCAATCACAGGCCTAAAGGCGGCCCCTCCTGGCTGCCTGCATTTTCAGAGGAATTAAGACCCTAGTCTAGACCACTAGGCAGGTGTTTTGGGTACCTCTTTACAGTTGTGAAATGTGCCATTCCAGGAAACAAAAGTGGTCTGGCTAGTGCCTTTGGCTGTCCCTGTGTGTGTGGCGGTGAGGAGCTGCCCACGTAGGTGTGGGTGGGGTAGTCCTCTCTCGAATTAATGATTCAAGAGCTGAGTGAGAGCTGCTCAGCCCACCGCAGCATCTTCTGCAGGATTAAACGTCATTCCTTCTAATGACTTGATTTATGTCCGGAGGTTTACCGCTCCAAACAAAATATTGTGATGATGGCAATAAATCACCAGGGCATGCTTACAATGGTGACTCGCATGTTTTCTGTTTGTTTGAGGGTTGATTGCAGAGTAGGGAGCTGCTGTGTAACAGCAGGTGTGGGGGGAAGGGGAGCACAGGACACTGGTGGCATCGGGTGGTGGGGAGCTTCCAAGGGGTGTCGGAGAGCTTTGAATGCCCAAGGATTTTGTGAGAATCTGTGGTGGGAGATGGCAGGGATTTGGGTGAGTCAGAAACCCTGAGGATGTCATTTTAGCATTCAGCCAGATTACCAAGTGAGAAGAGATGTGAGGATGGGCCAGGCTAGGATGGGTCTGCAGGGCTAAGCTCCTTGGAAGAATGAGGACAAGCTGCAGACAGGTGGCCCTTGGGCTGGCACCTCTCACTCAGATGATTGGCAGACAGTGATCTCTGGAAACCAAGACCCTGCCCTGCAGAGCAAGAACAGAAATCAACTTCAAGGTTTGCCTCCACAACGAATTTGGATAGAGCCCAGCTGGCTGTTGCCAGAAGTCTGTGAGAGCATAAGACTCTTCTTTGGTAAAATTAATCCTGTCCTTGGCATCAAAACAGAGGGAAAGAGGATGGCAGGAGGCAGGATTGGGGTCAGGTTTCAGGCCAAGGTCTGCTCAATCCTGTAGAACACAGCTGGTGACAGAGGGGTATGTCCTTGGAAGAGCCCCATAGCAAAGACAATGTGCCCACAAGAGGTCATGGTCCAGGGTGACTCAGGAATACCTTAATGGAAAGTGATGTATTACCAGGTATGTACTGCCAGCCCTGGCTCAGGGAGCATTTAGCTGGGAGGTACGGATCAAGGTGGGGTTGGGCTCATGTGCTTCATAAGGGGCATCTTCCATGTCACATGCAAGGGAACAGTGATGCAGGTGGGTGGCATGTGGATGGCAGGCAGGATGGTGAGGGGTGGTGCATGGGCTTGTGGGTGGTGTGTGGGTAGGTGTCACAGTGTATGAATGGTGGGTGGATGGCACGTCGATGGTGAGGGTTGGAGATGGCTGGTGAGTGGTGTTCGAAGTCTTGAGGAAAAGATTAAAGATGGAGGGCCAGTAAGAGCTGGGGCTGGACAGGTGGGCAGTAGGAAGGGAGACAGAGCTGGAACCAGAGATGTGAAGCTATGTAGGCTATGTAGCCACAGGCAGGCTTCAGTCCAGTTCTGCTGGCCAGAGGTGCAGCCATCTCTGTGAGTGTGTCGCTTCTTGGGCCAGAGTGACAGGAAGCTCAGACCCCATGACCTTTGGTTTCTCTGATGCTCAGGGAGGCACCACACACGACAGTAGCAGTGGCCACTCCAAATCAAAAGAAAGCAAGCCCTCACTCCCCGCCCACTCCCATGACCTCTTAGCGTACATCTCTGGCTGCTGGGATAGACAATGCTTCTTTTGCACAAAGCAACCCCCAATATCAGAAGACAAAGCTTCTTTCCATCTTTGATTAAAATGGGGGAAAAAAGAGTGTTGTTTGTTTTATAAAGCCTGGCAAATTTTGATAATGAAACCTTTAGAACATATAATTCAGAAACCTTTCTAATTCCAGGCAGATAAGAAACAATGGTAACGTATTTCAACTTCAGAAGCAAAAATAACCTTTTATCACCTAATTTAACAATGTTGCTGGCGAAATATGTTAGGAGAATGTAAAACGCTATTTAAATGATAAAACACGCTGTCTTGGATGGCAAGGATTTTAATTGCCACAATCAGAGTCCAAACACACTTCCATGCCAGCCCTGACAGACACAGCTAATGACACGGTGTCTGTAACGAGCAGCCATGGAAAGGGTCAGCCTCGCCTTCTGCCATCTCCCCCGGGAACTGCCCAAATCCGACAGCTGTCTGGGCTTTGTGGCGCTCATCAACATTGTTGCCTTGTGAAGTATGAATCGGCTCAGATATTAATATTAATCGGCCAACACATTAATATTAATCAGTTAATATATACTTCCCATGACAACAAGAGATAAAGGAATCTTATTATGTGGTGGATCAGGGAACACGGAATACCTAAGTGGATTTCTTTGGGTTGCATGGCATAAAGAAGACTAAGCCTCTTAGGCGTGTCATCTCTGCAGAGAACGATGCTGGGGCTTCTGTGTGGGCAAAGTAACCAGCAGGGAAGCCCTGGGAGTGATTTCCTCTCCACGGGCAGGGCTGTGCCTCCCCCCAGGTGGGTAGGTTGATGGGACTGTGATTGGTCCTCACATCCCTTCCTCTCAGGGCTCAGGTGGCCATTATAGAAACCTCACCCCAAGCCCCTGGCAAGGAGGGGGCAGGGTCAGCAGGCACAGAATGGGGCCCCTCACTGCCCTCGGCAGGCAGAGGACATGATGACTCCACCCTCCGCTCTACCCCTGGATTCTATAATATTCATTTAGGACCTGGTGCACACCGGGCTCTGGCTGAGGGCATGGGCGGCTCAGGTCAGCAGGGTTTTATGATCCCGTTTCGCAGGAGGGCACTGAGTGTCAGAGAGGTTAAGCACTTCATTTGTGTCCACACTGCTGGCCCGGTGGGTGGGTGGCACAGTCCAGGTCTAGATCAGACCTGACTCCATCCTCTGATTCTAACCATTAGCTGACACTACCTGCCAGTGCCTGGGGACAGTGGGCTAGCCAGCAGGGGGCAGGAGGGAGCCCTAGCAGGTCTCTCATTACTATTACACCAGCGTTCCACCGTTGGAATGGGCACAGGGTCGTAACCTTGGGCAAGCGGGGTGGGGTGGGGGTTCCTGGGGCAACCAGCCTGCTTGGTGGGGAGGGGTGTAGAGATGGAGGATCACCTCACGCACTCTGCCTTGCAGATTGCCGCTACAGGAAAATGCACATCTGAACACAATTAACATTTTAAGCACTAATTATTTTACTTGGCTGTCTAAGTCTGAGGATCCTTCAATTTCAGTTTAATTGGAGAAAAATGGTCATCAGTTATTGAACAGCGGGAGGGCGGCTCCCAATAGCGAGCAGAGCCGTGAGTCAGTGAGCACATGGGGCACTGCCGCAGCTGGGGAGCTGGGTCAGGGGAAGGGGAGCTCGGTACAGTGGGAGAGCCTGGGCACTCTGCCCCACTGCCCCCGACATCTTGCTGGGAAGGTTTCCCAGCCAAGTTAATTACTTGCCTTTTTGTCTTTTCCATTTTGTTCCATTTTCTGCAATAACATCTGTTGCAAGAAAACCAAGTGCAAGAGGAAATGGGATTCCTTATTAAAAATCAAGCTTATAACTTCCCAATCACTTGTATTTGATAATAATCTGAGCTCACAATGAAATCCTCAGGCCCTTCCCTGCTTGACTGGCAGGGCTGGCAGGGGTGGTGCATTTGACTATTGCTGGGGGGCACAGCGCTGTCCTGGGGGAGAGGCTTGGTCCCACAGGTACTGGATGCCCAGCTGAGGGGCTCAGGCCAGTGCCCATGACTGCCTCTCCCTCACCTAGGGGAATCTAAAGGTCTTGGTGCTCATTGTAGAACACTAAAAAGAATGTTTTGCTTTGATTTTGCCTATTTTTCCTCCTCTGGTCACCTATGGGCAACCTATTAAGAGGATCAATAGCCTGGACTCCTGATGGGAAGACAGCCCCCAGGGGCCTAGCTGCTAGGGTGGGGGTGTGGCTCTCTCCTGGCAGCCTTGGGAGATGGCCTGGCCAGCAGCCTAGGCATGGGAAGTGCAGATGGGGGTGGCCCAGGACACAGAGAGGTGTTTATTTTGTGGCCTTTCGTCTGAATGGCTCTCAGGTCCAGGCCCTGGGGTCCTGCAGGTAGCTCCAGAAAGGAATGAACAAGAAATGCTACAGTCTGGTGACCAGAGCTGCTGGGAGAGCATGGAGTTCTGAGCCCTGGAGAAATGCAACTGGACAAGCGGCAGGTCCCTGACCAAGAATACATCCTCCCAACCCCACTGACTGGCTTTGGTAACCCTCTCTAGACATGGCCTCGGTGCCCCCTGTGGCCCCATGCTGTCACCATCCCTCTCAGGATGCCTGACCTCCTAGCCTCTCCTCAGGGAGAGTACTTGTCTTCTCGGGGTCCTCCCTGAGCTCCCTGGTCCACCGTTGGGCATTTTGGTCTCCCAGACATGCCAGCTTCCTGGACTGGCCCTAGCCAGGGCTCTAGGCTTCACAGAGGACTCAAACCCTGCAGGACTTAGGCAACACACTGTGTGGACAGGTGAAAGGCAGGAGTCAAAGAGAAGAGTGCCTGCCACCAGATGTTGCATAATCCTTGCAGTGACGGGGACCTTATCATGACCTGGGTATTCTGTGATCTAGCTGGTGCAGTGCTAGGCAGGACTGGAGTTGGGTGGGGTGACCTGCTGAGTGAACTGGACACAAAGGCTCTTGCCTGCTCTCCTGAGAGTGCTGGGCCCCACCCACTGCCCCACAGGGCCCCTTGAGTTGGAGGCTCCCCTGGCTACTCCCCCTCTGGCCTCCACCCACCCAGGCCCCAGATCCCCTCAGGAGTGTGTGCTGTGGGCAGGGAGCTCCCGGGGTCTCCTTAGACTGCTCTCTGCCTTCAGTCCTGATGCCCCCCGCCCCTTCCGCCTCCCCTAGGGCCTGCATGCCCTTTCCCAGGATGAAGTCCCTCTTTCCTCACTGCACTGGCTTCCATATTAATGAAGGCGCCCTGAGTACCCAGGGTCTGAGCTGCAAGTGCTCACAGAGAGCCCAGCAGCGGTTACCTGTCTACAGCCTCATTTCACTGTCTCTACAATGGAGGAATCTCTGGCTTTGTTTCCAAGGCTCTTTGGAACAGAGGATAATGGGAACAACCTGGCCCCAGTTGTGCTGAGACAATCAGAGCTCCTGAGTGCCCAGGTCTGGGCTAGACTTTTTATCTCTCCCTACCCATCTGGGACTCCAGCTTTGAGCAGATCTGGGGAAGGAAGGCTCCAGCGAGGGGAAGCTTGAGCTAAGGGAGATAATAAAGCTGTGGTCCTGCTCAGAGGTGACAGGAGCTTGGCTGCAGGACCAACCATCCTGGTGGAAATTGTGGCTCCATTTCTTTCCAGCTGCAGGAGCCTTGGGCAGGTCTGGAACTGCTGAGACCCTGCAATTCCTCACATGGAAAATGGAGATAATACACAGGGAGGCTTGAGGGGCATGGGAAGTGGTAAGCAGGGTGCCTGGGTCTGCTAAGTACCTGGGGTATTTAGACGATGTTTGTTTAAGGTGGTAGCTGGAATGGCTTGGTTTTGACAAGTGAGTTCTGCAGCTCAGTATAAGAACTGGCTTTGGGTGAATGGGGGTGGGTGGGTAGGATCTCCATAGTTGTCCAAGGGGAGGAAGCAATGGACAGGGCTATTCTGTTGGCAGCTCCCATTCACCCCACCCCCACCTCTCCTAAGGGAAATGGAAATATCCATCCACAGGACCATGTTCTTCCTCCCCCAGAACTCATTAGAAATGAGGTCTATGTTGTCACACCTGCGGACAAATACAGGGGTTGCCAGGAGACCTGCCTATGAGCCTCCACCAAAAGCCATGCCCTAGGTCAGTGAAAACAACCTCAAAGCTTAAAAGGCTTCCTTGGAATTGTTTTTGCCATGAAATGTTTCATTAATGCGAAAGAAAACATGTATTATACATAATACAATACAAAATTGTATTACATAATACAGTACAAAATACAATACGAAAGTCCTCTGTAAAGAATAATAATAGGGCTTGAGTGTAGCCCAGTGGTAGAGCACTTGCCTAGCATGTGTGAGGCCCTGGGTTCAATTCTGAGCACTGAAAGTAATAATGACGATAATGATAATAACAACAACACAAACATCCATGGGTTTACCCAGAAGTCCTTCAGTGGCACACTCCCTCTGTGCACATCAGAGGGAGACATCCTCAGACAGCCTCCTGCTCTTGCCCAAGGTAAACACTCCCCGGAATTCTATGGCTATCATTCCTTCCCTTCTTAGTTAATTTTTTTGCATATGTTTATATCCCTAAGTGACTTGTTTATTTTTAAGTGACAATTTAGAATTGGATGCAGTGGAAATATTTATACCACAGAAATTGGCAAGTGCTACAAATCAGGGCTTCTTTTCTCTCCTCCCTAGAGAATGGGTTTACTGGGGTGTGAATGGTGACAGGCCACCTGCAGGGGTAAGTGTCAACTTCCTGGAGTGGAGACTGCTGTCAGCTGAGGTTAAATCTCTGATTACAGGTGCAGCTGCGAGGCGCTGGTGGGGGATATGCACATCCACCTACTGTAGGTAGACAGGGCACCTACAGCTTTTACTATAGCAAGTTATAGCCAGGTCTAGAGGTGACCCCACAAATATGCCCCCTCATTTTTATTCTATAGCTCAAAGTATTTACAGGCCATTCCCTGAAGTCAAACACATGCTTACCAGAGCTCTTCCCAACCTGAAATTATTTATTACTTGGCATTCAGGGAGGAAAAGCAATTTTCTCAAAATGTCTGATGTCATGATATATAGTCTGTTTGACATGCATGTGCCAAAACAGATTGCTCTGCAGGTCCGCCCCTCGATTACTATTAGCCTGAATTAAAAAAGGAGAATTAATATTACTTGGCAGGATGCTAACTCAAGTAGCATCCAAAGAAAATGCCTAGAGCATCTTGTGGAAAAATGAATGCCTTGGAAGAAATAACAAAGAGTATCAGTTGTTTTGGCCAAATAATTGTTTCTTAGGGGGTCTTTCACTAAACGATGCTGGAATGAAGTGAAGTGTGTGCTCCTGATTCACAAAGCCTACCTCTTAGCTACCTTCTAGATGCCTGGCTATGCGTACAGGTCACATAGCCTATCTGAACTTCACTACTGCCTGGGTCCAGGCATGCAGGGACAATAAACTGAAAGAACATGTCCATCAACAGGTGAATGGATAAATTATGACATCCATACAATGGAGTACTGTTTGTCCACAAAAATAAACAAATTACCAATATGCATGCCAACATGGATGAATCTCATGCCCAATGTGCTGAGCAAAATAAGCCAGACATAAAAGAGTACATGCGGTAGGATCTCACTTACATAAAATTCTAGAACAGAACTAATTTCTGATGATGGAATAAGATCAGTGGTTGCCTTGGGGTACTGGTGGGGACTTGAGTGAGCAGGAGCATGAAGGAATGTTCTGGAGTGAGGTGAACGCTGTGTATCTCCATTGGTGTGATGGTATATGATGAAGGTGTTTTCTTGTTTATGAATTATGCTTCAATTAAATTGACAGAAAAAATTGTGTGAACATATCTCAGAACTCTAAAGTGCCATGTTTAAAAAAAATGCTATTTCAATTTTGCAGCGATCTTGCACGTATCTGAGGAACCAAATGGTAACATGTGGAAACAAAAGGCTTTTATAAAACTGAAATGAGAAGTGGCTTCAATAATATCAGTTACAATAATTTCCAATGGTCCCTTAATATGCAAAACAATTGGAAAAACTGCACCCCCACACACAAAGTAAGCCTCAGTCACTCCTTGTCCTGTATGAGTTGTAGGGGTGGTGGCACCTGGAGCCAGAGGTGAAGGCTGAAGGGAGGCTGAGATAAGGTAGGATTGTGGACATCTAGCCAGGCAGCTCACAGCCCAGTCTCCCTCTGGAGATGACTCTCAGCTGGAGACAGCCACCTCACTCAAGGCCACACTACCCCTTCCCTGGGGCTGCCTGCACCCAGTAACTGTTTGGAATGGGGTATAAAGATCTGGCCCCCTTTGCATTACTTCAGGACAACTCTGCAGTGCCATCCCAGCTCCAGTGCTTCAAGTGGGATCCACTGACTGAATCACAGCCTGGCGTCTCCCTCCCTCTCCCCCTCCCTTCACAGGTGTTGATTCAAGGGCACCATCCCCTTCCCCTGTGCACAATATGCTTCCTGCATGTCCTCAGGGGTTGCGCTCAGTGGTCTGAGAGGGCAGGTGCTAGGATGAAACCTTATGGCAGAATCACCTGCTGACCAACCAGCAAGGAGGACCCTAGAACTGATGGTAGGTAAAGCACAGACAGCCCCGGACAGAGACAAAAGTAGTGCAATCGTTCAAACGTTTAATGCAGGCGAACTAGGCTGGCACACCAGTGGAAGGAAATGCTCTGGTGTGTACAAAAGTATATCCAAAGATGGAGAAATATGGGACAAATAATAACTTGGGGGCAATGGATTGGCAGGCAATTGCCTCTTTGACAGAGTATAAAAAGACTCATCTTCTGCAGCAAGAGAACTGGTCCCAGGACTTAATGATAAAAGTAGCAGTGCTTCAGCAGGTAAATTCTTAGCACTGTTAGGCACCTGACTGAGAAGGAATGGGACCTTGAGAAGTGAGATGGAGACATTTAGATTATGCATGTATAAGTTCTGAATTCCCATATTTTTCTGAACCCTCTGGACCACAGAGGCACTACCACCCTCTGCAATATAGACAGATAGATGGCCACCCTTTAACTGAGGACATTGCTCAGGTCTCTGTCATGCAAGACAGCATGTCCCTTCAGGTTCTGCCCCACCTCTTCTCCACTAGACCAATAATTCCTGTTAAGTCACATATAACCCAGCTGGAGAACAGCTGGATTTGCTAAAGGAAGAAAGGGATGATATCCTGAGAAAGGTGAAGGACCCAGAAACAGGTACTGGCAGGAGCCAGAGAGTATACCTACAGCTTATGCTGAGGGTGCTAGGTAAGAGCAGAACACAAAGCTGGATACAGAGAAATAATTGATTCCACTCTCCTGGGATACAGGATTTGATGGTCTGGCAAGGACCCAGAAGACAGTGCAGACATGCTGCTAGAATGGTTCCTAGAAACGTCGAGAAAGCAACATCCTGCACTAAATGAAGCAGAAATGATCAGATTCCTGTGGCAGATAGAAGAGGAAGACACAAAAGGCTCACAATGGTGATCATGCTACAGTGGACATACTATGCACTGTGAAAGGCTGGAAAACCCACGGGTGACTATGTCTTGTGGGATGCCTGGCATTAATTCCTTCTGTAAAGCGATACAGAAAGCACTGGTGAGGGGGGGTGGAGTCAATGAGAAGTTCAGAGGTGCCTCTCCTCTGCAGGACAGGGCTGAATGTGGAAGGTGCTCTTATAGACCTGGACTCCCTGATATTGATGGGGGCTGATAGGATCCTGAAATAATAGAAACCAGATGGTAGTGCTTGGCCATCCTAACTAAAGTGCGCACACTTATCCCAATGAGCAGAAGTGTCAGTCAAAACAGGCTGACCTGCAGAGAGCTATGGAGATGGTTAATAGAACATGACATCCCTAAGGGCAAGAGAGATGGGCAGCCAACAGAATATTGACCGATAATATATACAACACAAATAAATCAAGGAGGGATGATCAGGAAGCTGAAAGCAGACATTCCAATAAAAAGGCCCACACCTGGTCTAGTTTTCCCACCCAGAACTCAACCCTCAAAGGAGAGATTAGGTCCCGAAGAGGAGGAGTTCCATTATATCTTGGCAAAGTGCACCTGGTAATGTTTCCCTGGTCCTTCCCCAAAGTGACTTGCAGCCATTTATTTGGATAGGTATACACTGAGGGGAAGGAATAAGCAAATATTTCTAGATTTTGGTTCAAGTTAACATTTACATCTGAGAACTTAGCTCCTGGGAACCTGAAGTATCACTGTGGTGCCCCTGGTAACTGTGGGGGTGGGTATGAAATGACCCATGGCTGGGCGTGGTGGCGCACACTTGTAATCCCAGCATTTGGGAGGCTGAGACCAGAGGATCCGGGTTCGCGGCCAGTCTCAACTACCTAGTGAGGCATTCTGCAACTGAGTGAGACCCTGTTTCAAAATAAAGAATAAAAAATAGGGCTGGGGGTACAGCTCGGAGATAGAATGCCCCTGAGTTCAATCCCCAGTACCGGGGGAAAAAGAAAGAAAGAAAGAAATGACCCATGTTTGGCTCACAGCTCCCACCTGGTGATCATTTCTCCCCTGTCCTTGGATATATAATTAGAATCATGCATGTGATTAATTGGCAGAACCCCCTTGACCTATGTAATAAGAACTGTAGTAGGAAGTGCCTAGTGGACTTTGAAAATGATCTTTTCTCCCGAGTCAAGATATTAAAGCAAATACAATATTACTTCTTGGGGGCACAACAGAGACTCTCACACCATTCCAAAAGACATAAAGGATGCAGAGGTAGTCATCACCATCAAAACTCCATGTAATTCACTTGTCTAGTCCCTACAGGACAAATGGTTCCTAGAAGAGTACCACAGAGTCTATCAAGTTACAGTTCCAACTGTAACCATGGTGACATATGCAATATTTTTGCTAGGGAAGATTTACATGTCCCAATTCACATGGTATGTAACCACTGGTCAGACAAGTACGTTTTTCCCCTTTCTTGTCAAAAAGGAGTATCAGAAATGGTTCACGTTGACTTAGAATGGTCAGTAGATACTTATATCTTGCTCTAGAGTTATTGTAACTCTCCTTTCTCCTGGGCTAATACAGTCCCAATAAACTTCCTGCACATGCAACTCTGCCTCAGATCTACTTTCCAGGAGAACCAACATGCAACAGACGGAATGGAAATGCAGGTTTGTGGTCAGAGGCCAAGCCTGGCTCAGGGGCTGGCAGGGCTGAGGGTAAGAGCAGAGTTGATTCAGGCAGGATCATGACTGACAGCAGAAGCCTGGATTCTGGCGGGGTCTAATCTGGACCAAGAAGCAGAGCAACCAAGTAGGGGGTCAAAACCAGACTGAGCCTTGATACTGCAGACACCTATGACCCTGCGGGTGGCAGCTCAGACTTCAAAAAGAGGCTGTTTTCAGGACCAAGGACAGCTCTCAGTGTTATTTACCCTCAGGATCCAGGAAAGGAGGGCCCTAGATGGGTAAGGTGTAAACTCTGGATAACTCATGTGAAGTCCTTGTCATTGGCGAGATTAACTGGCATGACCAAAACTGTCCTCGACACCAGGGACAGTTCCTCATGGTATTACTTGTTCAAGAGCCAAGATTTGCACACACCATCTCATGTGATATCAGTTCTAGGGCTGATACAAAAATAATTTATTTCTAGAGAGATTCAGGCTCAGTGAGCAAGATAAGTGGGTGGACATGTGATGGCCTTTAAGGGTCCTTGAGCCTCCTGAACTGGTGAGCCAAGTGTCTAAGTGTATGTGTGGGGGTACCCCAAAATGTTAAGAGCCACTCCTTTGGGCAGTTGGCTGAAACTCCCTGCTGTGGTTTAATTGCAGGGGTTTGCCAGTCTGAATCTGTTTAGAGTGATTCTCCTCTCCCTGGAAAAGTTGTTTCCACTAATGTTCTGAAGTGACCCAGTCCAGTAAGGCGGCTGTTCCATGGCACATGACCACTGGGAAATCCAAGGGTCTCCTTAGCCTAGCAGGTGCTCAGACTTCGAATTTAGTATGGCACATGGTTTGTGAGACACAGTTCTACACACAGATACATGCAGCCTTGAGAAAAGTCATTGGAGAAGTCACCTCACTCCCAAGGATGAGAAATTATCACCAAGGAATCAGGAATCTCACACTTCTTTGTAAGGTACTCTCAGAGGGACCTGCATGAGGTTTGCTCTTATGAACCAGTTTACTCAGGACTCCTAAGGCTTGCTGGATGGTTCTAGCATAGGTTCATATTTACATCTAATTCCAGGACAAGCTACAGGCATATTACAAATTGATTAAGTTTTTTTTTTTTTTTTTTTTTTTGTTCTGGGGATTGACCCAGGCCAGGAGCTACACACCTGGCCCTTTTTATTTTGAAACAGGGTTTTGCTAAGTTGCTGAGGATCTTCTAAGTTGCTGAGGGTGGCCTCATACCTGTGATCTTCTTGTATCAGCCTCACAAGTACTGGGATTACAGGCATGTGCCACTCCACCCAGGTGACCACCCTCTGCGCCCTCCATCTCTAATGATATGGGGGATTGAACCCAGGGGTGGTCTACCTCTAAGCTACACTACCAGCGCTACTTTATTTTTTATTTTGAAACAGGGGATCATTAAATTGCTGGTTGCTGAAGGCTTCCCTGAATTGCTGAGGCTGGTCTCAAACCTGTGATCCTCTTGTCTCAACCTCCCAAGTACAGGGATTACAGGCATGTGCCACCATGCCCAACAACCATCTCTTTTTGAGAGAAACCCAGAGACTAGATATCAGGAAATGGAGAGCTCATTTTTAACTCTTACCTGGCATCAGGGACTATTATAAGAGAACAAATGTGTTTTTGTAAAAAATAACAAGTACATGTGAACTCTTGGGCATGATGTTTTGGGGGTGATGGAATGAGTCTCAAATTCCATTTAACAGACAAGCAGATACACAGACACATACCGTGCATTCACAAACATAAGCACCTCTTGGGTCTCAGGCTGTGATTGGAAGCAAAAAGTAAATGAATGACTTAGAGTCTAATTAGTATCTAGCCCCAAGCACACAGGATAAAGTAACAGTAAAGCACTGTGGTATATGAGGATGATCAGATCCTCAGGGGAGGAAGACAACTGATTTCTCAGCCATGATGGGAGGAAGGAGGGGTGTTTTCCTGATTTCTGGGGGACAGGCATAGCCAGAATGGGGAGGGTGGCATTAACCTTTCTCTGCTTGTGTTTCTTTTCTTTCTCTTTTTCTGGTATTGAGGATTTAACCCAGGGGCATTCTACCTCTGAGCTACTTTTAATTTTTTTATTTCAAAACAGGGTCTAAGTTACAGAGGGTCTTGCTAAGTTGCTGAGGCTGTTCTTGAACCTGTGATCCTCCTGTCTCAGCCTCCTAAGTACTGAGATTACAGGCATGTGCCACTGCAACTGGCTTCTCTGCTTGCTAACGTTCCATCTTGTGGGGGTAGGAAGAGTCAGCTGGGGCTGGTGATTTCCTGGCTGGGAGTAGAAAGAGGAAGAGATTAGGTAGTTAGAACTATTAGTTGAAATAAAACTCTAAAGTTCTATGAACTTACATTTCTCTTTCTCTCTCTCCCTCTCCTCCACCCCACTCTCTAGCAAGAAACAAACAAAAAACATCCATAACTTTGCATTGAAAGGGTGAAAGACTGGGTGAGGGTGGGGGACATTTCCCTGATTTCCAGGGACACAGCCCAGGGAGCCCTTCTGGAAGGCAGAAGAGACAGGGTCCTCACAGCCTTAATTCATCCTGGTAATTTCCTCACTTCCCTTTTTCCTGCTCCCTAGCCAGGAAACAGTCTGTGCATTTGCTGAAGAACCTGTGCTCCATCTTTCCAGATGCCAAAAGAGAACTGATATTTATATCAGGATAATAGCACAAGAACCCCTTGCTGGCTTTCTGCTTCATTTAGAGTCCATTACTCTTTGTTTCTGATAGGACTGGAACTTTGAAGTGATGCGAGAATGTATTTAATTAATCCTACTCTACCTAGGGCCACCTGGCTTGTGGAATTTTGTCAAAGCCCAGGGATGGGGACTCCGAATTACTACAGATTTGGGAGTCCTCAACTACTTCCACAGTTGTTCCATTTCCCCAGTTAATGACTCGGCAAAGGGCAGAGATCAAATGATGCCAAAATTTCCAGGCAAACATTCCCTTGGCCTTTTAATGTGGCCAATCCATGACCCCATGCTCTCACAAGCTAACGGAGAATGGGGCAGGTGGGAGGGTGTCACAGAATCCCCAAATCAGCCCTGGGAAGTTTTGAGCAGTCAGAGATATGATATATTTATCTAGCAGAATGTTCTAGCTGCATGTCATATCCTCATCAAGAATGGGAAAAGGGTAATTGGATTTAAATGTCAAGATGTTCCCAGTGTAGAGTGGAAGGCACATATCTATTTTCTCAGCTACAGTGTTTTTCTTTTTTTTCCCTTCTTGTCTTATGATAATGAAAACTACAACCACTTGTTGCTAAAGATGACAGAAGAAAATTCTTTAGGAGTTAAAGATAAATGGCCAGGTGAGTGGCTATCAGATACAGAGGCCATACAACTAAGGTTTAGAAGAGGGAGAAGCAGTGGGCTCGGCAAGAGCACAAGCTGGAGGAGGCCCAAGGAGAGCTCCCGTGAAGAGCTGGCTAGGATACACATTCCAGGAGGGTGGCCATGCTCCCGAGGAGAGTGTGGGCAGTCCTGGGAATGATTTCCTTCTGGGAGATTTGTCCTGCGGCCTTTTTCTGGATTTCAAAAAGCTCAAGCCAGGTATGGTGGCACATGTGTGCAATCTCAGTACTTGGGAGGCTGAGACAGGAGGATTGCAGGTTTGAGGCCAATGTGCAGTCACTTAGTGAGACCCTGTTCCAAATCTGACTGTTAGGACCTAACACATGAGGGGTGAACTGTCTCACTCATTTGCCTCAGCTCTAATCACAGCCACCCCGGTCACCAGGACAGCCAACTTCCATGCTGGGGACAATGTATGCATGACCTTGTGGCTGGGCACCTGGCTATGGAATGACAGTGACATGCCATCCATTCTTTCATGTATGTTGGGCTGTGGACTGCATCCTACATGGTCACAGTAGGGTTAGCGAAGTGGGGAGGGTGGCCAGGGCATCTGCTTGTGCTAAAGAATCTTTCCAAGAACAGGATGAAGTGCTACTGTGGTGTTGCCCTGGATGCCCAGGCCATCTCCCAGCTGTCCTGAGCACCTGGGACCTCTGTCGGTGCCCCTACACCTTCAATGCTGCTCACATATGTGCATCCACCAAGTGAGTGGTCACCACAGCTGGCCCCAAAGGCACCAGACTCTGCATGCAGGCTGAGCTCCAGTGGATACCCAGAGTGCCTTAGAGGGATCCCACCTCTGTAAAAGTGGGGTCCCTGTTCTATGGGGGAGGGCAGTACTCCTATAAAGAAGCAGCCAAGTGGAAATCACAGACAGGGAAGCAGAGACCAGAATCAGCCTTTCTAAACGTCCATCAGAAGTGCCACCACACCCTACACCTCTTCTTTTTTACAGGAGGCATATGATTCCACTGTGCATCCACAAGTGACCCAGGTTAGACCAAGATCTCCCACTACTCAGCTGAGGTCACAGCTCTCGGGAGTTGGGGTGGAGTGGGAGCCAAGCAGAATTCCCAGGTGTGGCTGGGTGCAGTGGTACACACCTGTAATCCCAGAACCCTTGGGAGGCTAAGACAAGAGAATCACAGGTTCAAGGACAGCCTCAGATATATAGCTAGACCCTGTTTCAAAAAAAAAAAAAGGGCTGGGGGTGTACCTTGAAGGTAGAATACCTCTGGGTTCAATCTCCAGTACCAAAAAAAAAAAAAAAAAAAAGGATGCACCACTCCATTTACAGATGTGAGACATGCTGCTGGTGGAAAATGAGAACATGATTCTCCATAACTGCTGTGGAGGATGGTGTGTGTGTGTGTGTGTGTGTGTGTGTGTGTGTGTGTGTG
>PVLC010004762.1:0-59053 GCA_004027655.1 Graphiurus murinus | reverse complement strand
TTCATGCTGCAAGGGGTACCCAGGGGTACATTTGATGCCTTTCCCCATCAATCTGCCAGTTCTCTTCTCAAGCTCAATTGCTTGCTTTGTCTGTGAGGCGTTTCAAGCCTTGTCTCAGGGATGTGCCCCCTCACTCCCAGCTGCGAGGTGAGGTCGGCCTCCATGGGGTGGTGGGTAGGCTGTGAGGTAGCAGGGGAGGGGCTCTGCGGCTATCTCTGGCCCTCTTTTCTATCTCTCCCCAGCCAGGTTGTTTCCAAGGATGGTCTTTGTCTTTGCCAAAGACTGAGATTTTCTGATCCAAAGCCAGGCCTGGCGCTGCTGCCTACCAAGAACACATGCCTTTAAAAGAATGACTCCTTCTCCCCTGGGCCAGGGACTTCCCTGCCTGTCATCTACTACAGCCTCTGGGCTCACCCAGGCCAAGGCACGGGGACCCTCAGACAGAGACTCCACAGGCCCTCTGCCTGGCTTGATGCTGCAGGCAGGAGATGTTTCAGGGACCAGGCTGGAGACTTCTTCCCGCACTCACCCTGCAGGGTCTTCACCCTCCTCCCCTGGTAACTCAGGGTGAGTCAGAGCTCCCAGAGGTGAGAGCTGGGCATGAGAGTGACAGCAGGGCTGGAACAGGGAGGTCTGTCCCTGCTCCCACAGACCCAGCTGTTGGTGCCCCTGGCCTGGATGCTGAGCAAGCACTCCCCTGCCTTCCTCTCTCTTCTCTGAACTCCTGAAGTTGGGCTACCTGGAAAGGTATTCTGGGAATTAGGAGATTGGGGCCTGGCCTACCTGGGTACCACCCTGTCTCTTCACCTCCACTCCACCTGAGAGGCAGCAGCCCCACATCATGCTGTGTGAGTCCCTGCCACTGTCTCCTCATCCAGAAAGGAGCTTTGCCTCGGAGGATCTGTAAGTTCAGCAATTGAGGTTCATGGACTTCTTCCTCTGCAGCAGGTGTGGCACGAGGACCCTGGGAACAGTGCTGCAGATGTTAGGCGTGACACACAGAGGACATTTGGGCTCTTATGTTACACATTCTTTGGGATCTGAAGCTAAATCCAGCAGTAATTGATCTGTTATACTCTACCTTGTACAGATGGGGTTTAGGATGGCATACATGAGATCATAAATTAAAAGTGGGACTGAAAGAAAAAAAGTAAGGAGATAAAGTGGATCTCAGTGTAAGTAAATTGGAAGTTGCATTTCACAACCATGTATTCACTTGGTGCTATGATTTGGGTAAGTGTCCCCTGAAGGCCTATGTGCCAAAGGCTTGGTCCCCACACTGTGGTGCTATTGAGAGTCAGTGGGCCCTTTAAGAGGTGGGGCTTAGTGGGAGGAAGTTAGGTCATTTGGGATGTGCCCTTGAAGAGAACTGCAGGACCCATCTTTTCCTCTCTCTCTCTCTCTCTCTCTCTCTCTCTCTCTCTCTGCTTCCTGGAAACCATGACGTGAGCAGCTCAGTCCACCACATGCTCCCTACCGTGATGTACTGCCTCGCATAGGCCCCAAAATCATGGGGCCAAGTGCTCATGGACTGAATCCTTGAAACCAATTGAGCCAAATGAAACCTCTCCTTTTTATAAGTTAAGTATCTTGGGTATTTTTGTTATAGCAATGGAAAGCTGCTAATGCATTTGGTAATGGGCTATGGTAAGATCAAAAATCATCTGGACTTTGTCCCTTGGTTCTTAACACAGAGCTGCAAAAACTCCTGGAATTTCTTGATTGATAGGAATGCCTTGTTAGTTAGATGACTGACTCCTGGTGGGCCCCTAGAAAGCTTCCAATCACCAGAAACATCCACCCCTGGAATAGAGAGTTGGAATTTCCTGTGCCCAACCTCTGAAGAGGGGAAGCTGGAGATTTAGTTCCTTTATGTGGTCAATGAATAATGATTACTCATAATCACTGAAACCCCAATGTATCATGAAACCCTATAAAAAAAAAACCTAAGAGATAATGAGGCTCAGGGGCGCTCTTGGTTGAGCACACTGATGTGCTGGGAGGGCAGTGTGTCCTGACTCCGTGGGGGAGGACATGGAAGCACTGTGTTCAGGTTTCTCTCATACCTTGTCCTATGGCTGTCCTTTCTAATAAAACTGTGAAAATCTAGCACTTTCTTGAGTTCTGCAGGTCTTTCTAAGTAACTCATAGAATGGAGGGGGTCAGAAGAATCCTTGAATTTGTAGCCAGTTGGTCAGCAGTGTGTGTGGCCTGGAGACCCCACTTGCAGTTGGTATCTGAAGTAAGGTCATATGAAAGCCTCTGTCCTTAACTTGTGGGGTCTGATGCTAACTCTGATGGTCAGTGTCAGAAATGTATTGTAGTACAGCCCGAGTGGGGGTGGAACAGGACATGGGCTCATGCATTAGACATGAGTGTCCAAGTAGCCAATGCAGGACAATGATTCCTGGTATGAGGACTCTGGACCAAGTGACAGGCCAGTGTACTTGACCTCATCTTTAGAGTAAGGTCAGCTGTGAGCTGCAGGGAGCTTCTTGTCAGATGCTCAGAAGAAAGAGGCAGTATCACAATGGAGCTCTCAGCTGAACTCACTGGCCATGCTCACACAGTGGCAGGCCTGTGTAGTTTAAGTGAAAGCTCAGCTGTGGATTAAGGGAGTAGGTAGAGGATGAGGGGCATCCATCCCCCTGCATCCCAGTTTCTGCCTGCATGGATGGAACCAACACAGGTTCTTTTGAGGCTGTGGGCAGTATCAGGTGGGAACCAGGTCTTAGGCAGCCCACAAGGAGAACAGAGCATCCTTGTCTTTTTTTCTGCCCAGGATCTTCTCAGAGCAAACCAGAGAATCTAGGTGCACTCTCCTGAACAGCGCCTGGAGCTCAGCATCAAGAACTTGAACCTTGTCTCCAATCATTGTTTGCACTCATGTAGACATATAAAAAGACACGTCATCCAGTGAACCGAATTGAGCAGTGGCACATGCCAGACATGAAAGAGCAGCGATGATATGACTAAGGAAAAGAGATCACGCATCTGCCTGGCTGCATGTTGAGCATGGTCTCCAAATTATTTCATCTTCACACCGTCTTCTGAAGTAGATTCTATTACAGATGGTCTTCAACTTACAGTGATTCAATTTATGATTTTTTCTTAACTTTATGATGGAGAGAAGGTCATACACATTTGGCAGAAACCATACCTTGAATTTTTAATTTTGATATTTTCCCACATTCTCTCATGATGCTGATCAGTGGCAGCAAGCTGTAGCTTCCAGACAGTCACAAATGGAAATGACAGCATACCATGTTGCTAAGCTATGATGTTTGGTAGATTAAGTGTGTTAAATGAATTTTCAACTTAAGATATTTTCAACTTGCCACAGGTTTCTTGGGATGTAACATCATTATAACTTGAGAAGTATCTGTATTAACCTTATACCCACCTTACAGATAAGGAAATCAGTTTCAGTGAAGTAAAATTTCACCCTGTTTCATCTTTTATCTACCCCAACCATTTCTCTACCTAGCAGCCAGAGTGACCCTTTTGCATTGTGAATCAGAATACATTATCCCTTGATATCATATCTTAAAATAATTTTTAGATCAACAAATTTTACTAGAATACAGGTAGGTAAATAGGAACAGGGACAATAAATAAATAATAATAAAAAAGAACATGTCATCCCTATGCAAGACCTTGATCTTATCCCACCTGTGGTAGGCAGCCTCCAAGATGGTGCCCAATGACCCCCACTGCCTGGTAACCTGCCCTTGAAATCCCTTCCCTATGCATGTGGACTGGACCTTGAGATCACTTCTAACAACAAAATACAGCTGAAGTAATGGGACGTCATCTCTGAGGTTAAATTACAAAGACATGAGGACTTCTGTCCTGCTTCCCTCTTACTTGCTCACTCTGAAAGAAGACAGCTCCCTCATCAGAAGTTGTCTAATAGAGAGACCCACATGACAGAGAACTGAGGGAATTCACTGGCCAACAGCCATGAAGGGACTAAATTCTGCAACAGTCACTTGGCTGGACTTGGAAACAGATCCTCTCCTGATCATCGAACCTTGAGATGAGAGTGGAGCCCCAGCCACACCTTGATTTCCTGCTGGGCTTCTACTGCAGTTCTTTCCACTGGAAACTGAGGCCTGGAGCTCCTGGAATCCAAATTGCAGGGCAGTCTGGTGGGAACTGGGGAAGAGCCCATCTCCTCTCCGTTCTACTCCTACTAGACGGTAACAGAGAAGCTCTTGTTTATTCTCAGTCCCTGCCACAGGACTCAGATGTGGTCCACAGAAGGCAGAACCAGAAATTGGACTAGAGCAGCCTACAGGATGTGGGATGTAAACTCACCCCTGTTCCATCTCTTGCCTTACAGTATATTCTCTCTCTTCCTAGTCTCCCCTCTCGCCCTGGGCTCACAGGTCTCCCAGGAAGTTATAAAGAATGAGGTCTTCCTTCTCTCTTCTCCTGCTCTGGCCTGCTAGCTCTTCTTTCTCCTGTGAAGCTCTACTCTGAGTGTAAATGCCTCCCTTCCTAGTGGGCTGGGAGCCTGTTGAGAGCAGGTACATGTCTGGGTGCTTGTGGCTGATCAAACCAAACCCAGGGACACTTCAGAGTTCTTTCCCAGGATCATGTGAGGCTGGCAGGCATGGTTATGTGGAGTTCTGATGAATTTGCCCCTTCTTCTATGCCTGGCACCAGTTGGCACTGTGTCCCCCACCCCTTCCTTTGATCTAATAGCAATCCTGAAAGATATCTACTGTTGAAGTGTGAAATGTTGAATTAGTACATTTTCTATTGCTATAACAAAATACCTGAAGCTGGATGCATATAAAGAAAAGAGATTTATTTGGTTCACAGTTTTGGAGGTTCAAGAATATGGCACTGACATCTGTTTGGGTCTGATAAGGGTCCCTTTGGCAGATGGCATCAGGGCAGTAGAGTGGGTGAGAAAGATCACAAGACCAGGCAGGAAGCCAGAGAGCAGGAAGCAGTCAGGCTCACTCTTTCATAACAATTAACTCTCTGGGGAATTAACTGGGCTTCCACAAGATCTACTTTAATCCCTTCCAAGGATGGTGCCCCCAGTGACTTAACTACCTTCCTCTAAGACCCACCTCTTAAAGGCTCCAACACCTTCCAACATCATCACTCTGAGGACCACCATGTTTCTATTACATGAAACTCTGGGGCACACACACAAACCATATCCAAACCACAACACACACAGTCCTGGGTAAAGCCAAGAAGAGAAGCAGCTACTCCCTAGGAAGCTGAAGGGCACCTCCACCACCACAGGGGCCACCCTTAAAGCTTTAAAACCTAAAGCAGCACCTGCACACAACCAGAGCCAGGACTTGGATACCACCCCTTGGCCAGGTCTGGGTCAGGAGAGAATTCTGAATTTGATGGGGCTGTGTGAATTATCCTGAATCTGTCTAAGACATCATGAATTAAATTTGATTTACTTGAAAGAGTAGCTAAGTAGTATGACATGAGGCAGGATGGAGTCTAGAACGAAAAAGTTTAAATTACAGATAACTAAAAGGGCATTTTGCCTGCTATGCCAGAACGCACGTGGGCTGCCCCAGGTGTGGCTGTGAACTTGCCAGGGGAGCAAAGGTGCTTGCTAGAGGCCCCACACTGCTCACAAAAGCTGGGACTCTAGTGCTCCAGCTGCCCACAGCCTGCCCTTGGCCCTCTGGCTGGGATAGAGTGGGATGGAGGAAAGCACCACGGGGTTTTGGGGGAGCACACACCCCTGCCCCCACCCCCAGATGGAGCAGCCTGGTCAGGTTCAGGGCTCAGCAAAGCAGTGAGGTCCCAGAGAGAGGGGCATCGGGTGGGAAGGCACGTAGAATTATGTGAATAGCACGCAGAGGCTGGAACACAGCCACCAGCATGCTCCTGCAGGAGGCTTCCCCAGGGAGCGGATCCACTTGGCACCTGGTCACGGTAATTACTGCTGAACTTTAAAACCTAATGCAGCAAAACCACAAATATTTAACATGTGCTTCTTCTCCCAGGGGGCACGGAGGAAACGGGGAGCAAATGGCCAGATTCACAACATGAACTCCCGAGTCTGTTCACAAAACGGATTAACAAAGAAGCCAGCAGAAGCCGGGCATGGTGGCGCACGCTTGTAATCCCAGCATTTGGGAGGCTGAGACCGGAGGATCCGGGTTCGCGGCCAGCCTCAGCTACCTAGTGAGGCACTCCGCAACTTAGTGAGACCCTGTTTCAAAATAAAGAATAAAAAAAAAAAAAAAATAGGGCTGGGGGTATAGCTCGGAGGTAGAATGCCCCTGAGTTCAACCCCCAGTACCGCAAAAAAAAAAAAAAAAAAGAAGCCAGCAGAGACGAGAGGCACACCCCTTTTCCCCTCCAGCAAGCAGCAAGGCCCCAGCTCCCAGTACTGCCGGGCTGCTGCAGACTCTCAGCTCCCCTGTGCCCCACATACATGTGCACAGACACTCGTGTGTATGGATGTGCATGTCCACAGGCTGCCAAGAGGACGTGGGTCCTCACCCCTGCTCCCCAGGCTACATGTGTGGGAGGCCCTCGGCAGTACTGAGAATGCCATGGGAGCCTGGTCTAGCCTCCTGGGTAAATTCAAGTCCTGCCTGCCTGTCCTGTCTGCCTGTCCCAATCCCTGAAGATGAAGGACTTCTGGAAGGGGATGCCCAAGGTACCAAGTTTCTCCCCTGGCAGGAACACAGGGTCAGCCCGGGAGTAGTGGTTTGAAGAAAGGAAGGTGGCAAGAGGATCCTGACTGTGTGATTCATCTGGGGAGCCATCAGTGGCTCCCATGTGACTCTGGACTTGTCTTCGGCACAGAAAGGGCTGAGGGGGAGAAGGTGGCTCAGGCTCAAGTACAGGGAAGGTGGCTCTGAGGTTCTAGACTCTGAAAATCAGACGATATTTAGATACAAGAAGAGGGGCAGGTGGAGAAACTGATGTGCAAGAGCTAGGAGGGGCCTGTCACAGGAGCAGCATTTTGGGGGCATTAGAAGGAAGCAGCGGCAATGTGGGGTGAAACTGAGCAGAAGGGCTCAGGCCCCTGGCACCGACCACCTTTTCATCCATTCTGTCCTGAGCCTGGGCAAGGAGTGCCCTTGTTCATGGCAATGAGGATGAAGAGGCAACCTAAGCTTGCTGTTGCCAAGGCTGGGGACAGACGGTTGTCGGTGGCAGTATTTGGTGGCTTCCTCTGCTCTGGAGAATGGCCCCAGCTTCACCCTGCTTCCTACCCACAAGGAAACTTTGGGGTTGGAGCCCTTGCTCTACCTCCAGGTTGATGCTATTTAAATGGCTCAGTGTCAGATGCCAGCATGGCTCTTATGACCTGGTGTACAGCTGGCTGGCTCTGTCCCCTGCCCTGCCCTGCCCTGCCCTGCCCACCACCACATCTTCTACTTCTGGCTGCAAGGCATAGTCACCTCAGGAAGTGTGTCCCCTCTGCCCAGTTCGAGAAGGCCTTAAAGCAGGCCTGGCCAGCTCAGATCCCAGCTGCTTCCCCCTTCTCAGGGAGAAGAGTGCTATAATGACTCCCCAGCGAGGAATGACCTTCATGCCCTCTCCAGGGTGCTTCTCTATAGGGCAGGAGACAGGAACATCTCCAGACAAGAGCTCTGAGCTTCCCTATTCAGTGTCACCAATGGGAAAGTCTAGCTCAGCCTGGGGTTCAGTCACCTGGACCCTGTGCTCACGTGCCAGGCCAGGTCACTATGACCTGAACCTTCTGAAAGCCTCTACCACAACCAGACATGGGGACAGGGGATGTGGGACCAAGATTAGGGGCTGACTGGGACGGAACACTCCAGCCCTGCTCTCCTGGGTCACTCTTGGCCCCGACTCCTTCTCTCATCACATTTCTGTGCTGAGACCCCAGTGTCCTAGTCTGGGCAGAACCAAAGGAGGCCCATGAAGGGGGCGGGCAAGCCAACAGAGAGATAGTACCTTCCACTTGTGCAGCATTTGGAGGAACAGGTGAAGGTGAGGCAGAAATGAGGGCTCCCCCTAGGCTCTCGGCAGACACTGGGGGAGAGAAGCCTGTGCTGGTGCCTCCAAGGTCGCAGGCGGGCCCAGTGGGGACCCTGGGCCACCGCAGTGATCGAGAGATGGTTGAGTTTTAATTTTCACCTTTCACAAATTTCACTACCAGGACTGCCAGGTTTCAAGGACTAGGACTTGAGGCTCAACTTGTCTGGGAAACAGCCAAGTACAAAAAAAGAGCTCAGGGACAGGTGCATGGGGTGCCAGCAGGAGCTCAGATGCAGCCCTTCCTGGCTCTGATCCAGAATCTCAGTGACTCACAGGGCTAAAGACAAAGAGCCTCAGCTGTGTTCCACCATCACGTCAGCCACACAGCTCGCAAGGGCCCCAACAGCATTATACAACCTGCACACAATACTTAGGTGGCCCTGGTGACAGCGCCCCCCCTCCCCACGCATGCGCACGGCGGCTGAGCTGTTCTCCAGATGGGAGCTGTGCACTGCAGGTGGCTCCCTGGAGTTCTGGGCCACCACCACTTCCAGCTGCCCCCACCGACCCTGGGTCACTCTCCAGGCATCTGCCTTCAAGCAGCTGCAAGAGGAGCCTGGACTCTTCTCAGCCTGGTCTCTAGGTGGGGTGCACCAAGGTGTGGCCCTTCCCTCTGGTCACAGTTCACCCCTGAAACAGGCCCTGCCTGGGAACAGCTGCTGGGGACAGCCCTGCATCAGGTCTCCCCAGGCCCACCTAGGCCCTCCCAAAAGGAGGCCTCCCTCGATGTGGCCTGGCTCAGGGGCCCTCAGCAGGGTTCGTCATGACTGCCACCTGCAGCAGGCCCTCCTGGCTGACCCTTTCCTGCCCTTGGGGCTCCAAGGAGAGGCAGAGAAGGAGAGGTAGGAAAGAAGAGAGGGCGGGGTTCAGCGCCTGGCCTCCGCCTCCCTCCAGGGCCATCCCTAGCAGATGGGGCCCACCCAGCAGTATTGTCTGGGCTTGCTGCTGCACGTGGTGGGGGAGGAGGCATCCTCTAGGCTGCAGACGCACATTTTAAGGTGTTTTCAATTATTCATGAAGGCTTGGAAGAACTGCCTGTCTGCCAAGAGCAGCCCCTCAGCTATGCTTTGCAGGAGACTTTCAGCTCCTCTGAGGTGTGGCCTCATCTAGGAATAAAGGATCCACTAGGGAAGACTCCCACCCACACACTGTACCTGACTCCATGGGTGGGTGCATGCCATTCCCTGCCTGAGACCTCTTAGCACTTTCCCCTTCTTCTGAGAGCCTGCTCAGGATTAGGGTAGAGGGGGTGCCAGGCCCTATACCCAGAGCATAGCTACTGCCTGGGGTGCAGTCTGTCAGGGGAGGAGAGCAACAGTAGAGGATATGGACCAGGCCTGACCACGGAGTCTAAGAAGGGTCTGAGTTTCTGGCATTTACCAGTGAAGCCTGGTCAAGATGGACATGGCCAGAAGCCAGGCTCATCCAAAGCTTGAGGCCTGAGTAGCAGCTGGTGCCAGCATTTGTGCAAGGCAGAGACACCGAGGAGCCAGGTCCAGGGCCCTGTAGGTTCAGCCTGGTAGTGCCTGGGACATAACCCTTCACCCCAGGCAGGAAGGTTCCCAACTACTGCTTCTATCAACCCTAACCTCCCACCCCCATCCACACCAGCACTGGCTTTTCCTCAGGAAAAATACAGCCCAACTTGAGGCTGTCATTTGCAATGAAAATGTTCCCTGGACCCATGCCCTCCTCCTATGGACATCTGCTCTCTACAGCAGGAAGAAGCACAACAGGTGAGCTCAGGACTCCAGCCATCACTCCTCCCTTCCAGGCATGAGCCAAAAAGGGGTGACAGTAAGACGGCCCAAGGTAGGACAGCTCGTAGGATATCCAGTTTTTTAGAGACAGGGCTCAGGAATATCCAAAGGGGCTGCAGCCTCTGGCATGTGCAGAGCGTGTGATGCTGAACACGGGCCCTGGCACACACTTTCTTATAGACACGCACATCCACACATGAAGACAGATAGGTGCTCCTCTACCCATGGAAGCACACTCTCATGGATACTGTGAGACATGCACAGATGTGCACATGGACACACACGTGGTCATGCATATTCTGAAACAAATACTCAGATGTGCACACATTTGCAGATGGGCTCATAGGCATGACCCAAAGGCTAGGTATGCACACACACATACACAAGTGTGCTCACCAGCCCAGGGCATGCACACATCCCCACACCCGATGCAGGATCACACGAAAGAAATGCAAGCCAGGCCAGAGCCCTGGGCTCAGAGGGGAGTGGGGCTGAGGAGTCTGACGGTGCCTTCTTATTTCCAGCAGGCCTGGGAGAGGGGCCCCACTGATCTTTGGAAGGGTGAACACCAGGTGAAAAATGATTAGCTGTCACTCAGAGCATGATAGATGCAGACTCTCTCCTCCCCTTGCTCTTGGCAAAGGGCTGACATGTTATTGATCCACTTAGTGTATTCATATCAGAAGCCACAGAGGCTGAACCACGACTAGCTAAAGAACATAAAAACAAGGGAAGAAAGAGTCACATCGGGGTGAGGGCTGCCAGGTTGCTCCAGCTCCCTGGAGCCCTTGCTAAGGCCAACAGTTAGGTCCTAGGGGAGTAACAGTTGTTTCTTCCTAGAAACCTCACCTCCAGTCACTTCCTCTTCAGATCCGCGTTCTGAAGAGCCGTGAACGCCTAGTCCCTGGTGAAGAGGGGAAGGAGGGTACCAGGCAATGAGGAGGTAAGAAAGGCAGGGCAGAGGGAGGGAGACCTGATAGCAAGACAACAGGAATGCTAGTGTGAGAGCTGTGAAAAAATACCAGTTCTGGAAGTGCTACTAAGCTTTCTCCCTGTTTCTTGAGAGAATTTAGTACACACAAGGAACAATGGCGTCAGTCTGTCAGCAACCCTTTGCTGAATCTCCCCTCATGTGTGTGTTACTGGGGATTGAACCCAGGGTCATTCTACCTTTGAGCTACACCCTGAGCCCCTTTACTTTTATTTTGGAACAGGGTCTCATTAAGTTGCTAAGGCTGGCCTCAAACCCACCATCCTCCCGTCTCAGCCTCCCAAGTATTGGCTTACAGGCATGCACCACCACACCCAACTTTACTTGATTCTCATACTACATTTACCTATGTAGCCATTCATCCATCCAGCCATCCATCCATTCATCTACCATTCTCCTGTCTGTCCTTCCATATACCCATCTGTTCACTCACCCACACATCTGTCCGTCCGTCCGTCCGTCCGTCCATCCATCCATCCATCCATCCATCCATCCATCCATCCATCCATTCACCCACCCATCTATTGATCCATCCATCCCATCCACCCACCTACTCACCCATTTATCTATCCATCCACCCACTCACCTATCCATCCATCCATCTATCCATCTTTCCAACCATCTGCCTGCCTATCATCCATCCATTAACCCACTCATCTATCTATCCATGCATGCACCCATCTACCCACTCATCTACCCACTCATCTACCCATCATCCATCCGTCCGTCCGTCCATCCATCCATCCATCCATCCATCCATCCATCCATCCATCCATTCATCCCTCCAACTCATCCATCCATCCATCCATCCATCCATCCATCCATCCATCCATCCATCCTTCTATCCATTCAACAGGCAGTAGTTTCAAGCACCTGGCACATACTAAAAGCTCTGCACCCACTGTAGTGATAGGAGTGGGAGTGGACAGAGACAGGAAGAGACCTGGACCTTGTCCTGGGGGATGCCCAATGTCAGAGGACAGAGAAGGATGGAGGACTGAGAGCAGACTACAATATTGTGAACTGGCTCAGGGTGCCCTCTGCTGGTGTTAAGACAAACACACCACTGGAACCTAGACATGCACTACTGGCTCTAGGGACCTTAAAACAGGGCTTCTGGCCCTGGCTCCAGAATGGGTCCTCAGAGATTGCCAACTCCAAGGCTAGGCTGACTACCACAGGAGCAGGGAACTGAGGGGACAGGGGCCTGTCTCTGGGTGCCCTTGATGCTGCACACCTTGGCCTGCTCTGCTCCCTGCCTGCTGGGTCCTCCTGGCTTTGCAGTGGAGAAGGTCCCCAGATCTCATCAGTGTGCTCTGCTGAGGCCACTGGGGAGCCCCATAGTGAGCAGATGCCAGGCTTGGCAAAGGAGCTTCAGCAGGGCAGCACTTGGGCTGGTGAACGGAGGTCAATAGACAGTAAGCGTATGTGTGTGTACTGTGGTGTGTGTGTGGTATGGTATATATGTTTGTATATATGTTGTGGTGTATATGCTATGTATAAATGTGTGTTATGTATGTGTAGTGCTGTGTACAAGTATATAGTGTGTGATGTGTGTGGTGGGGGTGATATGGTGTGTGTATGTAGCATGTGTGTATGTAGTGTGTATGGGGGAATGCATGTGTACACATGAGACCATTAAGCCCAGACAGTCCCTTTCATCCCTCTCCAAGGTGTTGAGGGTCTCTGGCACCCTTCTGTTTTCTCTGATGGGCAGGCAGGTTCTCTAGTTGGGAAGGCCCACCATGGAGTTTTGGGGGACCCAGGGGTTACTGTCGAGCCTCTGTGGGAGTGAGCCACCTGCAGGGACAGCAGGTTGTCCCTGCCTGATGCTAGACCACTCCCATGGAGAGTCCAGAGTGGGGGCCGAGCCCACCTGTCTCCTTTGTGACCCCAGCCCTCCCACTTTCATCCAGCAGCAGACACTGGGTGTGAGGCCGCAGTAGTGGCACTGCCACGAGACAGGCCACATGGCCTCCCAGACTGGCTACAGTCACTCACATGAGACTGTCACACTGCAGAGTATCATAAGATGCGCTCGAGGTGGAAAGCCTGGGTTTGCTGTCAACGTTCAGGTCTTACTCCACACATTGCTTTATTTTTTGTAACTCCAAGACAGTTGCTCCAGCTGGGTGTGGTGACATACACCTGTAATCCCAGTACTTGGGAGGCTGAGACAGGAGGATCACGGGTTTGAGGCCAGCTTCAGCAACTTAGCAAAACTCTTTCAAAAAAAATTTTTTTTAAAAAAGAGCTGGGGGTATAGCTCAGAGGTAGAATGTCCTTGGATTCGATCCCCAGGAAAAAAGAAAGTTGGTTGCTCCAGGTCCCTACCCTGCTGAATTGAGGCTCACTCATGTGGGGCCATCCTCTCTAGGGTCATGTGAAGTTCCCTAAGCAGAGAGTCTTGCAAGGAGGGGGGCTCTACCTTTGGTCCTCTTTGGCTACTGCAAGCAGGTAGTCCAACCCTAAGGCTGTCCTGTCTCCCCAGGTGTCCCCCACAGTCCTGTCCCTCCAGAGTCCTGCCACATCCCTGGGCTGGTACTAGGGAGCACCCACCTTGTCTGAACCTTGGGAAACTCCCTGTGCTCTTGGCTGTGGGCATGACATCTGCCTCGTCTCTTTCAAAGACATTCCTTTCTCATACTGAGAACAGTTTCTCAGTGAGTGCTAGCTTTCCAAAACAAAAGCCAGAAGTGGCTGGTGTCTCTTCTGGCTGATGATGACACAGTGGTGGTGACACAAAGTTACATACCCAACAAGGACACAGAAGGAAAAAAAAAATCAACCAGGACTGAGCCCAAACCACTCTCCATGTGGACTGTCTCACCTCAGCTGGGTGGGCTCCTTCCTGCCTGCCCTACAGGCCCCCACCCCCTTATAGACCCGGGGACAGGGACAAGACCCAGTCCCACCCCAGGGCCTTGCCTTCTGCCCTGGGGAGAACCCAGGAACGCCAATGATCCTGTCTCCCCAGAATCAGGGCTCCCCCAGTCGACCACCCCTATCTGACAGAAGGTATTTGCCTTATATCAAGGGAAGTGTAAACGTTTTTTAAAAAAACATTTTAGCAGCTTCAGCAACAGTTTTGAAAACACATTTTATTTTGGAGGTGGCAGACACCACCCACCTGCCTGGTCTCTGGCTGTAGAGAGTCACACCTATGACATCACCAATGGGAATAGGGAGAAGAGGCTGAGTGGGTCTCAGGCTGAGGGAAACCTGAGACTGGGATGGAAGCAACTGAGTGAATTAAAGTCCAGGGCATGCATCCTGCAGAGCCAGACCTGGAGTCAAAGGGCAGATGGGCTCACAGCTTTGGTCTCTCTCCCTCCTAAGCCCCAGGTGGCTGTAGCCTCGATATCCCCACTGGAGCCCACAGGAAACCTTCCTTGGGAAGGAAGCCTGAAGCATAGAGGGAGCTGCTTTAGCACTATCCTCTGCAGGCCAGTGGCTTTTACCTCTTCTCGGGGAGAAGCCAGGATGCTTCTGAGTAAACACAATGGACTGAACAAATACATTTAACCCAGCTTCCATCCAAGATTCTAGTATCATGACAGCAAAGAATAAAACAGAGGCCCATGGTAACAAGTAGAACTGGAGGGGGACAGAAGTGGATGACCTCAGATTTCAACACGTTTTTGGAAGACTAAAAGTGGACGGAGGATGGTAACAGATTATAATGGACGGATGGGATATGCTAACTGAGTCTGCAGGGTCTTACACAGAAGGTTGATTTGCCCCACAGAATCCAGGGAGGCATGGGACTTGGAAGTACCTGGGCAGGCAGATGGCAGGTGGGCTTGAAAATCCAGCAGCTAGGCAACCTTCCTACCACCCCTCCCCAGGCAAGAGATGGAAGAGTCGCCTCTTAGCAACCTGCAGAGGACTTGAGGACTTCAGGCTGGGAGGAGCAGGGGAGCATTGAAATAAGAGTATTAATTGAGAGCCCTCCCTATCCTGCACATACTTGGGGTCTTTCCCAGAGCTAGAGATTGTAAGTCTGTCTGTTATGGGTTCAGTTGTGCTCTCGTCTCCCTCAATTCCTGTTTACATTTTAGCACCCAGGACCCTAGAATATGACTATTCATAGGCAGAGTCTTTAAAGAGGTGATTAAGTTAAAATCAGGTTGTTACTGTGGATCCTAATCCAATATGACTGGTGTCCTCCTAGGAAGAGGGCAGATCATGTGAAAGCATAGAGAGAAGATGGAGCCTATGAGCCAGAGAGAGAGGCCTCAGAAGAAACCAGCCTGCCAATACCTTGATCCCTGGAGCCTTGCAGCTTCTAGGACTGTGTGAAAATAAATTTACACTGCTTAAGCCTCCCAAAATGTGGTACTTTGTATGCTAGCCATAGAAAACTAATATGCTCTCCTTTTGAACTCTCCAGCAAGACGGCTGACTCCTCAAACAAACCCCCTGAGTGAGAGCCCTGCTTCCCTACGTCACATCAAACCATCAGGTGTTTAGTGGCCCACTCTCAACTATGAATGGGTCACTAAGCCTCACCAAGCATTCAAGGACAGCCTCCAACACCAGAGAGATCAAAAGAAGCAAAGAAAAAAAGATGACCTCAGAGGAAACAGAAATAATTCATGGAATAGTGAAAAACAAAACTAGAAATGGCTTAAATATAAATTATCAGGGAGTTGGCGTAATAAACCAATGGCACCTCTTTACAATGAATATCATAAAGTTGCTGAAAGGGGTAGGTATATTGATGTGGAAAGGGGTCCACCTTGTAGCATTAAATGAAAGAATAATCACAATGTGCAAAGTGTGACTATGTTTATACAGATGACATGTATATAAGCAGGTTCTGGCAGAAGATGGCACACTTGAAATGTGTATGTATTGGGAGTATCTTCTAATTGGGCCCACACATGTGCCAGGTGAAGAATTTGTATGGGCTTCTTGATATCCAAGGTTCCCTAGGTGCCTGTGAACCCAAAGAGTCATTCCTGGTTGACCTGGAGATCCAGGAACTCACATATCTGCCTGAAGAGGCTAAAATGAGGTCAGGAATACTGCAGGTGCTCAGTGATTGCTTACTGGGTAAGAATATGGGATAGATGGATGGATGATGGCTGGCTGGCTGGATGATGGATGGTTGGATGGATGGACAATGGATGTATGGATGTATGGATGGTTGGTTGAATGGATGGCTGGTCTACTGGCTAGCTGGCTGGATGGCTGGACAGACAGAATAGGAGGAGGAGCAGCTGGCTGGACATGATCATATGATCATGCAGGCAGCTAGATGACAACCAAGGCCAGCCAAACCAGCAAGGATCTGAAGGTCACCCTGAGCTCTGAGTTGTCTGCCCACTGAAGATCTGCACACCTCCATGGGTCCTATCACCTTCTGCCCGAGGAGACACAGATGCACTGAAAAGAAGTTTAATCTGTTGAGTTGCCAAGGCAACCAGAAACATGCTGGGATGCAGAGCTGACAGTTCCAGGGAAGTCCTATCTTCTATTTGCAAAATCACAGCCCATCAATTCTCCCTGGAGGCCTGATCCTATCAACTCTCTCTCTGTGTGTGTGTGTGTGTGTGTGTGTGTGTGTGTATGTGTTATTGGGGATGGAGCCTAGGGGCATTCTACCTCTAAACTATACCCCCAGCCCTACTTTATTTTATTGTTTGGAAACAGAGTCTCAGTAAGATGCTGAGAGTCTCAGTAAGATACTGAGGCTGACTTTGAACCTGCAATCCTCTTGTCTCAGCCTCCCAAGTACTGAGATTACAGGTGTGCACTACCACACCTGGATCCTGATCCCATCTTCCAGGAAAAACTGTAGCATCCCAGCTAAGAACCCAAAGTTACCCCACATGAGTCCAAACTCCAGCAAGGGCTGAGATCATGCTGGGGACAACAGGACAAGGCCAATGATGCCACATCTGGAGAGTGCATTGGGAGCATCAGGCTGTTCACAAACATGGCCCTGAATAAACAGTAGCCACAGTGTGGAGAGGAGGAACACCAGCATGACCACTAGAGCTTTTCACTGTCTGGAGAAGGGGGCAGCTCAGAAGGCAACAGGGAAACAGAGCAGGGCAAGCGTCCTGGAGAAGTCATCTGGAGAGGAAGGGGAAGTGGAAGAAGTTGCAGTGCCCTCAGTGCTGGGATCAGGCCTGTGGAGAAAAGAGCAGACTGTATCCATCAGGATGGACTGGAGTGGGGATGCCTTGGAGAGATTGCTCTGTGGTTAGCAGGCTGCACTGTCTTTCCATGGAGCAGGACTGCTCTGAGTTTGAGCCTCAGAAATAGCTGTGCCAAGCCTGGGCCTGAGTCAGAGGACTCGGCAAAGTGTGGGGCAGGCCCTGGACTTTAGGAACCTTGGCCAGGGTGGGATGGGGAAGGACTACAGCAGAGCAGATAGCCTGGCCCAAGGAGAGTGAAAGGAGGAAAGAGCGGTCAGAAGCTGGAAGGATGCAAGCCCAGGCATTGTCATCTGATGGCCAAGAGATGTTCATCTGAAGCCCTTGAGGGCTCCTAGAAAGAATCTGCCATCTCTCATCTCTGCTGGGGCATTAAAGTCTCCTAAAGCCCAGGGTGGTAATCCCTGCACTTGGGAAGCTGAGACAGGAGGATCGAAGGTTCAAGGCCAGTCTCAGAAAGAGCAAGACCCTTAGTAGCTTAGTGAGACTCTATTTCAAAATAAAAAATAAGAGTGTAAGAGTGTTGCTCAGAGATAGAATGCCCATGGGTCCAAGTCCCAGTACCCCCTGCCAAAAGTCTCCTAAAACCAGTGTGTCTCAAAATCTAAAGTGTCTTCACAAGAAAATCTTGTTAAAATATAGACTGTAAAAATTCAGAAGACCTGAGGCCAGGCCTGAGAGGACATTTTTAGGAAACTCAAGTGTTGACGATCCTATTGGTCTACAGAGCATGCTTTGGCAACATGATTCTGAGACAAAGGCTCCCTATTAGATTCTTGGGTCTCACCACACCTCCCATTAGGATCTACATTTGAACGGGCTGTCCAACTGCTTTGTGGTTATGTTCAAGTCTGAGAATACTTATTCTGAATCCAAAGCTTTCAAACTTGCTTGCCCAGTGCACCTCAGGTGCTTTGAAAATTTCTGATGCCTGGGTCCCTCATCTGGAGATTGAGATCATGCTGGGGTTTTTAACATCTGGGGTTTTTAACATCTTGACAGGTGATTCTAACAAGCCAACTCATCCTTGAAAGGTTGAGAACTGCTGTTCTAACCAGTGTCTGTCCCTCCTGGTGCTGGGGGATGGACGCCATGGGATTCAGCCTACTCTAGCCACCCACCTGCATTCCTTAGTCAGGCTCTATTAAGGATTCTGGCCAACCCCAGCCTCCCCAGTTGATAACAATTCAGAATGCTCAGAGGAATGAAGGCCTCAGAGAAGAGGAAGGAGGTGGGCATCTGCCTGGCCAGTTCAACTGCCCAGGTCAGAGTGCCTTGAAAATTGCTAAGGCAGAAGTCAGTCTCACCTCCACAGCCATAGCATGCTGGGGCAGATCCCCATCCATGGTACCCTGTTGGGGGTAACCAATCCTCACTCTCCCACACTAAGAGATTACAGAGACAGGAAAATGTGGCATCTCTCAGATCCCTGTGGTTGGGAGAAGCAGCAAGCAATCAGTGGACTTTTACCTGCACCCATCCCCCTGCACTACAATGTTCTTAATAAGATGGAAGGCCTGTACCAGGTGAGGCGAGGCCCAGTGCAGGCTTTTGGGTCTCATCCTGATGTTCAGATGCTATCTAGAAGGTGGGGGCCCACACAGGTTGGCTGGTCTCCACTCTATCATTTAAGAAGAGTCACAAACTGAACCCTGGGGCTATGAGTTTTTATAGCATGCTCCTGTAAATGGAGATGGACAGATGGTGGACAGAGAGAAAAAGATATAGACAGGCAGAGTAGGAGGGTAGAGGGTGACCAGGGCAGGTAGTGATTGGGGTTCTAGCACTCTAGCTAGGGATGGGGTGGGGGAGTCCTGAGCCTCCCCTCCAGTTCATTGGCTCAGGACTTCCCCCATTCAGATAAGGTGTTTCTACTGTTAGATCTCTGCAGGATATCTTGCCATTGCAAATGTTTAAGGCCTGAAATTAAAGCTCTTTAAGTTATGTGCTACTTTGACATCTGATGATACCAGGGAGGACCTCAAATGGCTTAACTTCAAGTTACCCTCCCCACTGCTCCCCGCTATTGAAGAAACAGTCTTGTAGACAAATAACCCTCCTTTATCAGGGGACCAGGCCCAGTGCCTATTTATTCCTGGGTAACAGGCTTCACTTCCTCACCAGCTGTGGAATTACTCAAATAAGCCAGTGACATTCTCCAGTAGGAACCCAGGGTCACCTTACCCTCTCAATCCTACAAAACCTGCCTTCCACAGGCCCTGCTTGGTCACATGTTTCCAATGCAACACCTTGTGGCATGTAGTGTCCTCCATCCCAGGCCGTGGGTATATGTGACTGATGAAAAGCTGTCCATCTTACATGTTTAGTGTTCAATGTTCACCATCCCCATAACCACAGGGTGAGAATCACCTTCGCCAAGAAAAGTCCATCCCAGATGGCTTTGCTAGTGACTTATTGAAGAAATCATGCTGATCCCTCCTAGACTCTTCCAGAAAAGTAGAGAAGGAAGGGGAAGCCTTTCCAACTTGTTCTACGATATGTGTTAACCTGATCTCAAAACTGGATAGAAGCATCACAAGAAAAGACTATTGACAACTATCCCTTTTTAAAAAATCCACAATACAACCCTAGCAAGCTGAATCAATCAACATATAAATATAACCAGACACCATGACCAAGTGGGATTTAGCCCACAAATGAAGGGTAAAACCACATAATTATCCCAAGAGAGGCGGAACAAGTATTTAAAAAAAAATTCCTCAACAAACTAGGAATAGAAGGGAATTTCCACAAACTTATAAAGGTAAAAAAATCCTATAGCTACCCTTATACTTATTGGTGAGAGATTGAATGCTTTCCCCCTGAGATTGGGAATAGGGCAAAGATATTCACACTACTTCTATTTCATATTATGCTAGGGTTTCTAGCCAATTCAATACGGCAAGAAAAAAAATAAAATGTATTTGTACTGGAAATGAAGAAGTAAAACCCTATATGCAGACAACATGACCTTGTATGTAGTAAGTCCCAGGGAATTCATGAATAGAGCCTGAAAATAACTACTAGAATTGATCAGTGAGTTGCAAGTTACAAAGTCCAAATATGAAAATCAACTATATATTTGTAGAGACAAGCAATCCAGACACAAAATTAAGAAAACAATTTCATTCACTATTGAATCAAAAAGAAAATAGACACTTAGAAATAAATTTAACAAAAGAAAGGTAAAAATTATATACTGAAAGCTACAACATACTTCTAAGAGGATTTAAAGAAGATCTTCATGTCCATAGATTAAAAGATTCAGTACTGTTAAGACAGCAATTTTCTCCAAGTTTACTATTGGTTTCAATGCAAATCCCAGCAGACCTCTTGTTGGCAAAAATTGACATGCTGATTCTAAATTTATGTGGATATAAAAAAGACTCATAAGCCAGGCGTGGTGGCACACACTTGTAATCCCAGCATTTGGGAGGCTGAGACCGGAGGATCTGGCTTCACAGCCAGCCTCAGCTACCTAGTGAGGCTCTCCGCAACTTAGTGGGACCCTGTTTCAAAACAAAGAATAAAAAAAATAGGGCTGGGGATATAGCTCGGAGGCAGAATGCCCCTGAGTTCAATCTCCAGTACCGCAAAAACAAAAAACAAAAAAACCTCATAAGAGCCCAATGTAATCTTGAAAAAAGATAAACAAAACTAGAGGACTCATGCTCCTGATTTCACAATTTTTTTTTTTTTCGTGGTGCTGGGGATTCAACCCAGGGACATTCTACCTCTGAGCTACACCTCCAGACCAATATTACTTCTTAATTGCAAACAGGGTCTTGCTAAATTACTGAGGCTGGCTTTGAATCTGTGATCCTCCTCTCTCAGCCTCCCAAGTACTGGGATTACAATTGTGCCACTGATTTCACAACTTTTGATGATAAATCTATGATAATCAAGACATTGTACTGTTAGCATAAGTACAATATATAGATTAATGGAATAGAATTGAAACTCCAAAAGTAAACTCTTGCATTTCTGACTAATTTATTTTCAACCAAGGCAATTCAATGTAGGAGAGTCTTTAGCAAGTGGTGCTCAGACAATGGAATATCTACATCCAAAAAAGATGAAGTCAGACCATTACTTCACACAACACACATGCAAAATGTAACTCAAAATGGATCACATAAATGTAGAGCAAAATCTATAAAACTTTAAGAAGAAAATTTAAGAGAAATCTTTGACCTTATATTAGGCAAAGATTTCTTAGAATACAAAAAAAAATTTTTTTTGATGAATTGTAGTTCTTCAAATTTAAAAACATTTGTACTTCAAAAGATACCACTAAGAAAATGAAAAGACAAGTCACAGATGGAAGAAATTATTTGCAAATCTAATACTTGTGTGTAAAAAAATGAAGAATTACAACTCAATAAAAAAAACACAACCCATTTAATGGGCAAAAATTGAATAGATATTTCACTAAGGAAGATATTTGGATAGCTAATAAGCACAAGAAAATATGCTCAATATCATTAGTCATTAGAGAAAGGCAAATTAAAACCAAAATGAGACACCACTTCACACCCACTAGAATGACTATAATTAAAAAGACAGATAATAGCAAGGGTGTATGAGAATGTGGAGAAATTGGAACCCTCTACATTGTGAGTAGGAACATAAAATGATGCAGTCGTTTTAGTCAACGACAAATTTGGCAATTTGTTTTAAATTTAACATAAATTTACTCTACAACCTAGCAATTCTACTCCTAAGTATCTACCCAAGAGAAATGAAAACATATGTTCACACAAAGACTTACATGTGAATGTTCACAGCAGCACTATTCACAGTAGATACAAAGTATAAATGATCCAAATAGTCATCAGTTGGTGAACAGATGAATCAAAATTCCATGTGATGGAATACTCTTTGGCATTAAAGAGAAACAAACTACAGACACGAGCTACAACATGATGAATCTCAAAAACATCACACTAAAGTGAAAGGAGCCAGACGTGAAAGATCACACAGTATACAATTACACTGATATGAAATGTTCAGAAAAGGCAAATCTGTAGAGACAGAATATAGATTTGTGGTTCCCCGGGTTAGTGGTGGGAGTGGGGGAGACACTGCAAATGGACCTGAGAGATTTTTTTTGGGGGGGTGGGCAATGGAAATATCCTAAAATTGGATTATGGTGATGGTTGAATAGCTCTGTAAATTACAAAAAACATGGTAGTATACAGATGAAATTTATGGTACATAAATTATACAATCAGCTCTCTGTATCCGTGAGTTCTACATTCCCAATTTAAACAACCTCAGACTGAAAATAATCGTGGAAAAATTTTCATCTGTAGTGAATATGTACAGACTTTTTTCTTGTCATTATTCCCTAAATATAGGATAACAACTATTTACATAGCATTTACATTGTGGTAGGTGTCATAAGTAATCTAGACACGATTTAAAGTATAACAGGAGGGTGTGTATAGGTTGTAATGTAAATACTACATCATCTTATATAAAGGGCTTGAGCATCCTGGTGGGAGAGGGTGTCCTGGAACCAATCCTGAGGGATGTGTACCTGAAGCTCACTGGTAGAGACCTTGTCTAACATGTACACAGCCTTAAGTTAGATCCTTAGCACCACAAAAGGTGATGGTGGGGGAGATCTCCTAGCAGAGCTCACTGCTTTCCTCCAGTCCTTTCATTTTCAATTCTGGCTCCCACGACTTCTCTTTCCTTCTGGAGGTTTTTGTTTTGTTTTGCAGTACTGGGGATTGAATCAGTGAGCATTCTACCCCTGAGCTGCACTCCCAGCTCTACATTGCCCAGGCTGGACTCCAACTTGCAGTCCTGCTACAGACTTCCCAGAACCTGGGATTACAGGCATGTACCACTACATCCTGCCCATCTGGAGCTTTCAAGAAATTTTAGGTTCTGTTTATCCAGAGGTAGGTGGGCACATCGGCTCATCTGCCCCATTGCTGGAGCTAGTCATGCTGCTGGTATTTTATTTCACCTGATTCTAGGCATCACAGGACAGCTGTGAGGAGGGAGGCTGCTCTTAAGTGAAGCAGATGGGAGAAATCAGAAACAGCTTGGTGTACGGAGGTCCTGGCCTGAGCATGAGGCTTTAACTCGACTTCTGCAACCCTCATTCCACTCTCTAGTGAATAGGACTGGTCAGGTGGTTTGAATGTGTCCTTCAAACTTCATTTTATTGGAAACTTAATCCTCAAATCATATGTTGATGGTACCTGGAGGTGGGGTATTCAGGGGTTATTAGGAATAGATGAGGTCATGAAGGCGAAACTTCCATGGCAGGACTGGTGGCTTTATAAGAGGTGCAAGCTGACATGCTTGTCCTGTCTCTCCATGTGATGATCTCCACCATGCTATGATGCAGCAAGAAGGCCCTGGCCAGCACCATGCTCTTGAACTTCCCAGACTCCTGACTGTAAGAAATGACTTTCTTTTCTTTATAAATCACTGGGTTTCAGGTATTTGTTATAGCAACAGAAAACATCTGAGCCAGGCCAGTGGCCCTTTCTTTCTCTTCCTCTGACCAGTGGGAAGTCCACTGGCATAGTCTCAGACTCAGGGCTTAACTTTGAGGGTCCCTAAGTGGAAGGAGGAGGCAGTGCTGCCCCCCACCTTGGGGACACTGCTAAACAACTGTGTGGGAGGAGGAAGGGCAGCACTGGAATTCCGTCACCTTACCCACTTCGAACTCCTCCAGGACAGGGATCTTTCAGCAAATATCTCTATGATAAGTAAGTGAAAGTGGGGAATTTCCCCCAGCCGTAAGACCTCCACCTCCCCTTTGCCTATGGTCTTTCTGCCCTTGCCAATTGTCCTCTCCACTCCCCAGGGAAGGGACGAGACCCACGCAAACTTCACAAGCCCTGTATATTGTACATGCTTGATGAGCAGACTTGATTTAAGCCAGGAAAATCCTTTAATTACTGCCACTGCTTCTGGATGGGTTCTGGGAAGAAACTAATTCAAGCAGTGTTCACTCGACCTAAAATATTATGAATGTAATTTCATTATTCGGTCTGTCCGGGTCATGGGCAGGAGGTTACGATAACCATTTTTGCTGAGTTCCTGATGGAATGGCAATTCCTCACTCCCTTCTGTGGCTGGCAAGCCACAGACAATTCATACTGTGGTTCCCAAGTTACCTGCCCCTGCCTGGGCCATGACTGCACGTGTCCTCTGCCGGCTCATGGCAGGTGAAAATTTCAGGATACATTCAGAGCAGCCAGGCTCAAACTTCAGCATGGGGTGGTTTTGTGGGTTTTTTTTCATGAGCTGAGGGCTGTGATATACACACCCTGTGGGCTGTAGTAACACTGAGGTGAGCACACACACAAATGCATATTCAAGATCACAGATGAGAGCCTAGGATCTTCACCGGCGCACCATGTATGCAAAAGGGTCAGAACATGTTTGCAAGGAGTGAAGTTCACCACATACATCAGTGGGGCAGTACCTGCAGGCTCCCTAGGCTGGCTCTCCAGTACTCTGTGTCTTAGAGTGGAATGCTTCTGATCTTGACTGGCTGTAAGGGTCACCAATAAGACTTCACAGATCTTTGGGATCTGGAGACCTCTCTCCTCATCCGTAGATAGGTGGGTGCTGAGGTTTCAATGTGAGAATATTTGTAAAGCACGTGAAATGCAGTGTCTGGTACACAGTTGATGCTCAGCACTCAACACCATCATCATTGCTCATACTCTACCCCCGGGACCCACCTTCCTAAAGGCTAGAATGATTCTGGTCCCACTTGCAGCCCCTGAGACATCACCTCTTACGTGGAAGCAGCAGGGAAGAATCTACATCTACCAAGTGCTGCTTCTTGGGCCAGGCCGGGCCTCTCTCCAAGGAGACCTTTGAAAGGTCTGATTGTCACAGACAGCATTCTAGGTGGGGAAGAAGGGAAGCCGAACAGCTGTTCTTGCCACACCCATCACTGTGAGAAATAGGCAGCTAAGTCAGAAACCCTTCTCCAGGTATCCCACCCCACCCACAGCACCCATGGCTGTCTCCTGCTGCTTCTTGGAGGCTCACTCTTGTGAGAGCTCAGGAGAGACATTTCCCTTGCTACAGCAGCAGATCTGCACAGGAGGGTACAACTACTTACCTGTGAATGACTGCGTGTAAATGACACAAGGCTTGCATGCTTGCGTTCCAGGCCCCACCTGCGGCCCTTGCCTTCCTCACATCTCTGCTGACCAGTCATCATCCCAGCCCCCAAGGCGCAACAGGGACATAAAGGGACACCACGAGACCATTCTTGGTCAGCACCTGGAAACATTGTTAGCTTCTTGGGGCTTAATGGGAATATTGCAGGGCAGGAAAGCAAGTCCCCTGCCCCACAGGAGGTCCCCCTTCCACATCTGTCTGGGCAGAGAGAGCAGAGTGGAGGCCAGCAGGACTGGAGGGGCAGGCTCAGCCCAGAGAGGTCTGGGATATGGCACAGACCCCCTCCTACAGCCCAAGCAGACAGTAGGAGGTGAGCATGAGCTGCCACTTGCCTCTGAAGAACACTCTGTGAGAACTGTGGCTGAGAACTGAGGAGGTCCATGTGCAGATGTGACAGTCTTAACTTCTTTGATTAAAAAACAAACAAAAAAAAAAACAGAAAGGAAGCCAGGTGTGGTGACACATGCCTGTAATCACAGTACTTGGGAGGCTGAAACAGGAGGATTGCAGGTATGAGGCCAGCTCAGCAACTTTGGGAAACCCTGATTCAAAATAAAAAATAAAATAGGACTGGGGGTGTAGCTCAGGGGTAAAATGCCCTGGGTTTAATCTTTAGTATGATAAAAAACAAACAGACAAAGCAGAAGGGAAGATGTGGCCACCCTGGGCCCTCATTCCTGCACAGAGGCTGGAGCTAAGCAGAGGGGCCCTTGCACCTGGGGATAGCCAGGCACCTCCCCTTGCCCCATTCCCCACATCCCATAGGCTCTCCCTTTCTTCAGCTCTGCCCAGTTTCCCATGCTGGTTCCACTGCTGTTCCCTCTCATCTCTTTCTCTCTCTCCCTGGAGGCAGGCCCAGACTCTGAGGGCAAAGGTCAAATGAACTCACCTCAAGAGGTTGTAGCCTATGAGGTGGGTGGGGTCAACCACCCCATATGATCTGAGGAACTCAGTGGCAGCCTTCCTAGGATGGGGCACATTCAGACACAACCATAATGCAGCAAGGAGTTACAGATCCTACTCCTCAGTACAACCCAGGTAGAGAACAACTGGCCAGGGACTGGACCTTCTGGTCTTGGGGGCAATAAGCAGAGCTTCATGGGGTGCTGGAACAGGGCCAACCCACTATATCGGTGGTCTTCAGGCCTTCCAGTAAGTCTGAAAAATGCTTCAGCAAGGCCTCTGGACACTCCCCAACTTTCCTCTGGAAGCACAAAAATGGAGAGAAGCCCCCAGGTGCCACTCTGGTCCCTCTATCAGGAACCAGGTGTTTTACAGGGCCTCTGAAGTAGCTGTGGGGACAAATAATCCAAGGTAAGATCAGTGATTTCTCCCAACAAGTAAAATTTTTAAATGCAAGAATCTTCCATGGAACTCTGCTATGATTGAAGTTAAAACAGCAGAGCCACAAATCCAGGAAAATAAGCTTTCTAATGAAAACATCAGCAGGTACGTAATGGTGAGCTTTGGGCTTAAATGGGATCTCTTTGGCAGCTCCTGGCTTCCTGCAAATATTGTGAGACTGAGACCTGCGTTGACCCTGAAGGCACATGAACAGTGTCAGCAGGAGTGCAAGGGCTGCGTAACCAGCACAGTGGGCTGCTGTCCCCAGAGCACTGGGCCTGTGCACACCCAGGCCCTCCCTGGCAGGCCCACCCCATCTTGAATGTGCATCCGCTTCCAGACAGCTTCCCTCCAGTGCTTCTGTTGTCATAACTACCACCATGACCTTTTCCAGGTTTTCAACAACCAAGACTCACCCAGAGGCCATGAGAAAGGACAGCAACTGCAGCCCTAGCAACAGCCTTGTCCTTGGGGTGGTGGCTGGCTCACAGCCACTTTCCCTCTGCCCATGTAAGGGACAGGGGCTCTAGGGTGTCAGGAAGGTTGGCGTGGGTTGGGACCCCCCTGGGCCTGCCCCAGGCTGGCGGTAAGTGCTCTGCTCCCATTCACTGTGCGTGCCCAGTGAGGCTGAGGGAGGCGAGGGGAGTCAGGCTGCTGGGGCCACCCCTTGGGCTCCCTCAGAGCCTCATGTCTCACCTTGCCCTCCCCCTCTTCTAGCAGATCTCCTTCTTGAGTGAATGGCTTGGCTCTGATGCGAGGCTGCTCTCATGGAAATGCCCAGACAGTAAGCGAGGACAGAGTGCCTGGCCTTGGCACGGTCACAGTGTTCCAGACCAGATGTCATTCTGGGGCATTCATACACAGATCTTGACCTCTGTCTCCTCCTCGTCCAGTTCCTCCAGTTTATTCTGGGCCAGGCAGAGTGGGAAAGGGGCCGCCCCACACCTGAGAGCCGCTGTGTGCTGTGACTCAGAGCGCAGGTGAACAGAGCCTGATTCATCTCCTGAAGGGTCTTCTGGGAACAATGGCCTGCTGTGGAGGCACAACTTGAAACCCGGGCTACCTGGGGACGGGGTGGGTATCGGACTGCCAGCCCTGCTCAGCCCATGCCCAGACCCACACACAATTAGAGACCCAGTTTCCGAGCCGGACTGTAATTTCAGAAGGCATCTTTGTTGTGGGCTTTATTAAGCAAATCAGCAGAGGAACCTTGGGGCCTGGAATCAGGGACTTGGACCGTTACTGAATCTGCTGGGTGTCAGCAAGAAATGTCCTTTGAGGAAATGGTAGAATAATGTGAGAAAATAAAAGGAGACCTTGACATTAAGTAATAGCAAGAGGCAAGGGGGGGCACCGTGGGCCAAGCATGGGCTCTGGAATCAGCCACATCTGGGTTTGAATTCTGACTCAACCACTTCAAGACTTTGGACAAGTGACTTAACCGGTCTGAGTTGAGGGTAACGACCTCACAGGGTATCACAGGGCAGAGCAGATGGGATGACAACAATCAGGACAGGGTGAGGCTCCCGATAAACAAGAACCATGACTATGTGCCCTTTGCACTGGAGCTCAATTACATTGTCTTATTTTAGAAAGGCTCATCGTACACATGTGCGGAGCTCTGCGGCTTTCAAAGCCATTTCTGTCCATTAATTCATTAGATCCACACAATGATCTTGTCTCCTATTTTTAGCATCTTATTGTAGTTCCTTTAAAAGATAAGTCTCACTCTTATTTGATACGATTTGTCCCAATTTTCTGTTCTGTTCTCCTTTCTGATTTCTCCACCCCCCCCTAGGAACTTTCAGCATTACAATTCTGGGACCATTTGCTATTAATATCAATTTTTCAGATTACGGCAATATGATGTCTGTTTCCCAATTTAATTAGGCGATTCCTGTTATTAGTTCCTACATGCTCATTATTTTTCATTTTGTGTATTTTACTGCACCAAAGAAAAGTGAGGCTCCAGTTAGAGACCCCCAGGGCGTCTTCTGTTGGAAGAAGTGAATATTCCTTCTACCTGCAGGAGGGCAGAGGAACCCAGGAAATTGGGGCCATGAGGAGGATGTAAATGCTGGGGAGCTTCAGGTTAGGGCTGCTCTAATGAATGGTCCAGGCTCAGGAGAGACAGGGTGGAGACAGATCAACTCCCACTGAAGAGACAGGGCCTACAGTGGGCGCCTCTCAAGTCAGGGCCTCCTAAGGAGGGTGGGAGAGAGAGTCCTTCATGACCTCCACACACAGACACAGCAGAATCCAGTGATAGCTCCAAAGCCAGCACCACTAGGACCCGCTCAACTCGCTGGGCTCAGGGTGTCTACACGTGAAAGCTGCATGTCCCGACCCTGCCTCATCATCATGTGGGGGCTCCATGTCTGTCCCTCCACTAGTACTGGCCTCTACACAGCTGCAGGGCACCCTCCACACTGCAGTCTAAATTAGCATTGACCACAGTGTGAGTGACACCCTCTGCCTTGTGCCAAGGGCCACCTGTGTCCCTTTGGCCATGGATACCCCCTAATCTCTCCCCCATCTCCTCCAATTGTCCGTGCTGAGCTCATCAGCTTCCCTCCCTCTGATGACACAGTCATGGCTGGGCTGGCCCAGAAAGGAACTCCACAGGGACACCCTGGAGTCTACAGGGAAAAGGAGGAAGAAGCACATTTACAAGCATGCCCACCCACAGCCCTGACTGGGAGAACCTGGTGCATTACGTGATGAGGAGGGGACTCTCCCGGAGAACTGAAAACCCAGTGGGTGGCTTTCCCTAGAGTGAAACCGTCTCTGCTGTGGCCCCAGAAAGGTGAGATGAGGCGAGGTAAGGTGGCCTGGTGAGCTTTGGGCGGTGTTCAGCAAGAGAGCTCAGAGACGCTGCAGGTGCATTGTTTAGAAACATTGGGTTCCGAGAGTCCCAGCCCTGCTGATTTTGCGATGATATATTGCCAGCTACTTAACAGGATGGATCACTGCAATTACATGTCACTTCTGATATTCACAGTCACAACAAGGATGTGTCAGCCTTGCAAGGTTTGTAGGAAATATATATGATGCTCCGCAATGCCGTTAGAAAACAGTTTCAGGAAACAGACTCGAGAGGATTCCAATAAAACTCACCTGCCTGGGGAAAGAAGCGGCTCCATGGAAACTGGAGGGGATGGCTCCCTGGCTTGGAGGGAGCATGCATGGGCTTACCCAGCCCAGAAAAGGCAGACAGGGACAGCCACTGCCTTTCCATTCCCTCTGTCCCCTCACTTGGGTGAGCTATTGAGAGTTTCAGCAGTCGCCCCTGTGGCACAGGGCTACGCAGGGCTCTTGGCCTGGAAGTGTGGTCTTAAAGCCTCAGGGCAACAGACCTGGACAAAGACAGTCACTATAGGAGCCAGACAAATCTCTTGACATGGAAGTGTGGCCCTCGGCACTATATAGATAGTGCTGTGTGTCCCTGGGAATATGGGACCCAGAGCAAGGGCCAGACTGTTCCAGACAACACAGCTCTGTCTCCAAGGGACGGAACAAAAGCCCTGGAGTCTGTCAGACCCATGGGTGTTGGGACTCCGGTTCTGTCTATTTCTAGCTGTGAGATATTGGGAAAGATGCTCAGCACTGTGTGCTCTAGAGACAAACCCCCAGCTCCGCGGAGTTCCCCAAGCTCACCACCGTTTGAAGCCATCACTGTTTGCACACCAGAAAGGAGAGATGGGCAGCCCACAGCTCCCCTCCTCCAGGAAGCCCTCCTGACCCAGCTCTCACCTTTCCAGCCAGGGTTCACAGCCTGGTTTGTCCTGAGTGTCCCTTGGATTAGTTTTGTCTCCCCACCCAGCACCCCCTAAGTCAGGACCAGGTCTCTCCCCCAAACCCCCCATATTGGAGCCACTAAGGAAGGGCCTGGGCAGCCTTCTCCCTTGACCCACAGATTGTGAGCTCCTGCAAGCAGACCCTGCCTAACCTTCCTCCACCCACTCTCACTCTTTCTTGCACACACACACCCCACCCAACCCAGTACAGCTGAGCAGCAAGACCATGGAGGTCTCTGCATGGATGGCAAGGGAGCTCTCTGTCCCCTGCTGGCAAGCCCAGCAACCCTGGCATGAAGGCTCCATCCCAGAACAAGGAGAGCAGCTTTGGGCAGAAGCCTGATTTTCAACCTTGGCATCCAGCCCAACAGGGAGTACTGGCAACTTCCAGGGCAGGCTCCAGTGTCTTGGCCTAGAAACATAAACAGACACGAGTCTATAAGAGATGCCAGCTCCTCTCCCAGAGCAGGGCTGTCCAGTACCCCTTTCTACCCTGTGTACAAGAGCGAAGGAGAAGATGCAGATACAAGGGAAGGGCGGGGTGTTCCCTGCTTCTTTACTGGGTCCCCTGATCTATGGGGCTGGAGCCCCGTGGTGAAGGGGTTGCAGGGCAACTCCTCAGACCCTACCAAGCATCTCAGGTGCCATAAGCCCTGAACAGAACGCAGCCCTGCTGCCCCTCCCCAACACCGCTCCCCATCTGTCACATCTATCTTGATGAATGGCATCTCCAACCCATCTGCCACAGTTCAGGAGTCCTCCTGAACCAACAGCACTGCCCTCCCTCTCCTGACCCTCCCACCCACCAGTCCTCCAATTCTGTACCCGGCCACCCCAGTGGCTCTGAATCCACCCCTCTCCCAAATTCCTCCGTGTCACTCAAAACCCTCCCTGCTGGTCTACTTGGCGTTGCCACCCCCAGACGCATAACATGCAGCCACTGAGACAGGTTTTCTGCTGTCCTACTCCTCACTGCAGAATCCCCAGAGCTCCCCTCGCCTGGGCAAAGGCTAGCTCCTTTGCCACACACCAAGGGCTCACTGGGCCTTGAGCCTGGCTGTGTCTTGAGTCACCGTCACATTCCCAGCCCCTAAGCCACTTGGAGTTCTCCATATGCCTCACTTTCTGCCACCTCCACACCTCTGTCCACACTGTTCTCTCTACTCAGCTCTGCTCTGGGCCCAGACATGGTAATGCTGGGCACCTCGAGTACTGGGCAGCAGAATGGTGTGGTCACTGCCAGCTGCCTAAAGGCACATCCCAGTACTAAAGCCCAGAAACTGTGTACCCTTTGGTACGGTTCTTAACCCCCCGAACCTCAGTAGTTTCATCTGTCAAATGGTGTAATAGTAATTGACTTAGGAGGGTTTAAAAGTATTAAATGAGTGTTAAGTACATGTAAAGTGCTTGTGATAGTGCCTGGCACAAGGTGAGGGCCTGAAGGCATTCTCTAGTATTAGTATTGCTGTTGCCTCTCTGTCTGACCCAGTGAGCACTTGGCATGCTGTCTATATATAGAAACCATATATTATAAGAATCACATGGGCTGGACATGGTGGCACACACCTGTAATCCCAGTACTTGGGAGAATAAGACAGGAGGATTGCAGGTTTGAGGCCAGCCTCAGCAACTTAGTAAGACCCTCAACAACTTAGCAAGACCCTGTTTCAAAATGAAAAATAAAAAGGACTGGGGGTATATCTCAGAGGTAGACTGACCCTGGGTTCAATTCCCAGTACAAAAAAAAAATCTTAGCACAAGACCTGGCATATGGTAAAAGCTCCATTGATGTTTGTTATTACTATTGTCCTAGAATGCCTTTGTGTCCTGCAAGGAATACCTGGGGCAGGCTATAGACTGAGAGGTCATCAAGTCATCAGGGGCTGTCCAGTCCCTCTGTCTGTACCAGGGATCCCTGGGAAGGAAGCTTTGCCGTCTACTAGGTACGTCATAACACCACACCGACAACTCCTCAACTCCAGGAAAGATCAAAGAACTCTGAAATCTGGGGTGGTTCCACTTTAAGAAAATTCACACTGCAAAAAACAAACATTAAGGAAAAGAAAAAAAAAAACTATTTATAGAGTGTGCAATAGACCCACACTATCAGAGATCACATTTTTAATTTATCAATCAATCAATCAATCAATCTACTATTCACTCTGGCTTCATGGGTCACTAACGATGACTCGCCTAGCTCCATTAAAACAAAATCCATTCCACTTAAGAGAATGATGAAGGAATGATAAAAGGAGAGCACAGCCTTGTGTAATGCCTGACGAATGGACAGATCTAGGCATAATCATCAGTGGCTCACTGATGTCACAAGAAAGCCAGGCCGGCTTGAGCCTCCTGATGGCAGAACACAGAATCACATGTGAATTCTTGCCAAAAAAGGAAAAGAAATTAAAAACAAAACAACCAAACCTACATCTGATCAATTTGCAAGATTTAACTAACATATAGAAAATACAAAGAATAAAGGACAACATGGAATGATATCGAATTAACCCAATTAGCAAAATCCCAACTGTGGGAAATTCTATACGCTCATGGTCTGGTTTCCTTAAATAAATAGCAAAAGAAAAATAGAGATGGAGAGGAAACCTTACAGATAAAAAAAAGACATAAGACTTATCAGTCAACTGTAATGTGTGGCCTTATCTGGATTCTGGATAAAACGAATTGGAAATAAAGGTATCTGTATTTATGAGACAATTAGAAAGTTGAATGCTGTCTGGATATACGATATTAAGGAGTTGTTGGATGGTTTAGTAGTAATGTTTTTTCAAAAGAGTTCTTATCTTTTGAACTGAGAGACATATTAAAATATTTATGGCTGAATTGATCTGATACCTGGCATAGGTTTTAAAATCAGACAGAAGGGGAGATGTGGATGGGGCAGTGGATGGAGCCTTCCTGGCCAGGTTGGGGGTGCTAGGTGACAGGTACATGGGGCACATTATAATATTCTAATCTACTTCCACTATTCTAGTCATATTCTCCGTTTAAAAAAAAAAAGTTCACAGAGAAAGGCAACTTATAAAATTTAGTTTTCCCAACTGAATGTGGCCTGCAGAGCCAGTGTGCTGGTGTTTATTATTCCCAGTTCTGGCTTGGGCACTGAGTCTTTCTCTGGCAGCAGTGATGAGCTTGTCTCCTGGGATAAGAAGTGAATTTCCTGAGGGCAGAAGCCCTGACCTTAGTACTTGGCAATATTGGAAACTGGAAAATAATTGTAATTGGATCGGTAGAATTCTCTGATTACACAAGAAAATCTAATCTTAGAATGTAGGTCAGTTAGTGGGTAGCTATCCCTGTTTCAAAAAGATTGATTCTGATACCAAAAACAAAACAAAACAAAACAAAAAACCTTTAAAATATGGCATGACTTGGGACCATTAAGTAACAAAGAATTTCTATCACCTTCTCAAGCTGTTTCCTGGATTTTCACCTGTCCACCCTCCCTCTCCCATCTTTGTGATGCAATAAATGGCAGATCCCAGAGACCTCCGTCCTTTCCCAGGAAAATTTATGCCACTGTGTAGAATTTCCTCTGTAGATATGCACCCCCGCCCTGCCCTGAGGGCCTTGCCCTTTCCAGATGGCAGGGCAGCCTCCCAAGTGTACACCTATCTTGGACAGAAACCCACAGGAAGAAGGCTTGTCGGGGGCCTCTGGGGCCACCCAGCCATGCAACTGGACACATCCACTTTGTAAGCACTGGTTTCCAACAGATAAATGTAATCAAGGTTTATATGCTCAGAGAAGCCAACAGGATGGGATTGTTTCACTTGAAAGATCAGAAGAAAATTGTAACTAATGTTGTGGAAAATTACTTTGATATTGCTTTCTTGGTACCGAATCACAATTAGGCGGCTGTGAGAAGTACAGGGAAAGAATAAATGAATAGTAACAAATCAACACAAACAGCTTGTGTCAGGAGCACTTTGCTCAGGGAAAGTAACGTAAGCATTACTTAAAGTTTTATGACTGTGTTTGGTGTGATTTACATAGAATGTCAAGGTTGCCCATCATGGGGCACATGGTGAGGGGAGTCCACCCATTTACCAATCACAGAACACAACTCAGGACCCAAGTGTGTTCCCTGCCTGGCTCGGCCGGCTGCCGGGATGCTCTCCCGGGCTTCATGCCATCCTTCAGGCCCTGCCAGCCTGAGGCTCCACACTTCTCCACACTTCTCTCACTGTCTCCCAGAACTCCCAGGCATCCTGTGGGCCCCCACTCACCTGCAATCCACACAGCTGTACACCTGGGCAGCTGTGCAGGGCAACACTGACTGGAATGAGGGACAGAGATCCATTACCTGCAGAAACTTTGCTAGCTGGCTACAGCACAGCAGGGCACATTGGCCACCAAAGCATAGAATACATCTGTCCCAGGAGTGGACCACCAAAGTGTCCATGCCCCTTGTCCTAGTAGACACCACAGATACACTCATGCCTTCTCTCCCTGGCTCCTCTCACAGAACACAGGACACTGGACACCTGAGCCTTCTGCCCATGTGTGGTGTTCCCAAACATACCCGCCAGGACACACACCAAGGATGCATGGCGCCCTTTACCTCGAGCAGTGTTTGAACACCCTTTTCCTACATGTGCTTCTGCACAGAAAACATACAACGATGGGACTAATCCAGTCCAGCCTAATGGCACTGTCCTGTGGGGCCGTGCTTCACTGACCCAGTGTCATCCATTAGTTGAGGGCTTCCAAAAGGCAGCAAAGTCCCCAGGGGAGCCAGATTGGTCATGCACACGTGCCAGACCCACTCTCCATAGCCACTAGCTCTGGGGGTTGCACTCTGGGGAAATCAGCACTGTGGCTCACCCGCATTCTCCCGAGCCACCTTCTCAGGTGCCTCTCATTCATTCTTTGTGACAAATGGTGCAACCTGTTGGCTTCCCCCACGTGGGACCTCTGGCAGCTGTTGCCAGGTCTGGGCCAGCTCTGGTTTCCTAGTGCTCCTTCTGCCTTCTCTCTTGGTGCCCATGACCTCCAATCTGCTCAGGGCCACATATCATGGGTCATCGCCCCTGTATGTAAAAGCAAAACAATGGGACTGTGCAGAGAAAGAGGTGCAGCTCTGCTCTCAGTCTGAGCCTGGGAGAGCTAAGGGTGGAGCTGAAGAGGAGGCCACAATCCCGGGTACCTTCCCTTTCATCCGAGAGCAGGTAGATGCCCCTTGGCCATGTACCCCCATCCTATGCTGTGGATCACAGTCAGGGGTGTTGCAGAAAACCATCTGCCTAAACCTCTGGCCTCTGCTACCCTTTCATCCTGTCCCAGGTTCACAGCACTGACCGAGTATGTGTGTGTGTGTGTGTGTGTGTGTGTGTGTGTGTGTGTGTACGCGCGCGCGCACATGTCCCTGGGGAGATGTGTCTCTGGAGATGCACTACTGCATCTGAGGGTACATAATCCATGTACCATGTCTTAGAGCATGTGAACTATGAGTGGAGGTCTTCAAGCACCCTCCTCAAACAGAGGCCACTGCTGAGACATGCTGGTGCTAAAGCCTGGAAACCCTACTTTCCTCTCACTGCAAAGCAGAGCAGCCTTTCACCTTGACCCTATGTCCGTGATCTCCAGCCCTGCCACCAAGAGCAGTGGGGCCCTTGCTGAGCTCCCTCTCCACATTCCGTTACTCTGAGATGCCAGAACCACCTTTCTGCTCTCAACCCACAGGCACCCCACCTGTCCACAGCAGAACTCAGCAACTCAGGAAGGGTGTCGTCCTCCTCCGGTGTGCACAAGGCACAGGGGAGATGGGACATCTTGGCCATGCAAAGTCAAGAGGTGCCCCAACCCATTCTGTCCAACCCACTGGGGCCAGATTCAAGGGGCTTCCAGGGCTAGGCAGGGAAGCCGAGTCTTGCTTAGGGGGTATGGACTCAAGGAGATGTTGTTCAACCTCTGATGTTCCAGACAATGTGGAAGAGTCCTCAAGAGGTACAGAATCCTCCTCAAATATGAGTTTCACCAAAGCAAACAACTGGCTGAAAAGACAGGTAGCCTCACATATCATCACATAACAGGAGGGACATTCTGTTGCTATGGCTGCCAGAGACCAGGTCTGGAGGTTGGGGGTTGGTCATCAGAAAGAGTGTTCCCACATTGACACTGGCGCTCACCAGGGGGTCTGGACCCCTCTTCCACTTGCTGGGGCCTTCATCCCCCAACCCCAGCACAGCAGAGCAGCCATGGAGGCCTGCGCCCTGCTTGGGAAAGCAGGGGCCGACAATATCGGGAATGAATGGGCTCACCTGGCCCCTGCTGGGGCACAAGCTCTGTGGGGTCCTGCAGGCTGATGAAGAGGAGGAGGCCTGCAGCTCCGAACAGCAGGATGGATGAGAACATGCAGGCCAGCCGCATCGTTCCAGGTCGCAGGGGCATCCAGGGCACGCGCTGGAGTCACCTCAGGGGTGTGGGAGAGGCGTTCTTTCCTCATCGTCCACGCCAGGCATCCATCAGGCCGAAGTCTACAGGGAAGAGGGGGAGAAAGAAGCACCTCTGAGTTGCAGGTACCCAGGCAGGTGGAGGGCCCAGTCACTGCAGTAACCAGAGTGTAATCCCCAGAGACTTAGGTGTGCCCCTTCCACTTCTTCAAGCCCAGGGAGCAGAAGGAAGTCCTGCTGCCACCTGTAGTCAGGACACTGGCCTCCATCAGGGTCTCCGGTGTCGGCACGCCCAGCAACACCATGGAGAGAGATGGTGTCTGGTGGCTGCCTGGGGAGTCTAGCAGGGAGCCTGAATACCCACCGTGGGTGACCAGTGGACACCCCCTGCACTGTCCAGGCTCCCTGGGCTTCCAAATGATTACGTGTGCTCCCTGTGTGGGAATCTAGGTGCAGGTGGGAGTATGGCTCTGGTCCCTGGCAACTGGCCCGGTGATAGATCTGCTTCCAGCCTGGCTCCTCTATACAGATGACAAGGGTCTCCATGGAGCAGGAGGCACCAGACCCAGAGGATGTTCAGGTACAGACTGATTTCCTGATGCCAGGCAGAGCTCTCCTCATCAAGAGACTGATGGATGGCCAGCAGGATCCAAGCCCCACTGGATAGTCACACCTGCAGGAGCTAAAGCTCTGGCCAGACCTTGCTGATCCCAGCACTCAAGGCCCTTGATCTAGAGATAGGCCAGGGCAGCCAGACCCAGACTCAGAGGCTCAGAGGCTGGGAGTTAATGTCCCTTCTGTTCCTGCCTGCTCTTTTGGCCCCTGCCATGCCCAGTGTGACTTGTCCCTCACCCTGGTTCCTCCTAAAAGGCAGAAGAAATGCCTAATATCCTAAATAGCAATAGGTGATCCCAACTAGGGCTGTGGATCAAGACAGGGGCATCCCAAGCCCATATGCCCAAAGGAAGGACATAAGTTCCTACAGCGAGGTGTGTGTGGGGTGGGGAGATAAGGAGCAGGCTGCATAGCAGATGTACTCGACTGAGGCTGGCATCCCAGGGACTTCTCCTTAGAAGAAGAGTCCCTATGCCCCTTTAACTTCACCACCCTACTGGCCTGAGCCTAGGATACCACCTTCTTTCCACCCAAGGAGCCTGCAGGGAGCTTCCCCATCCTGGCACAGGGCAGTGCCCAAGGGACCCTGAGACACCTGGGCAGCTCCCAGCAGCCTCCACGAGCACAAGTGGCTGCTCTGGCCCCAGACCAGATGTGCTACTCAACACAAGGCGGTTGCTCGGGCCCTGGGACACAGGAGGAAGCAGCTCCCCCCACTGCATCTGCATCCAGCCTGTGGAACATGAGGCAGAAAGTGGTGAAAAGAGGGCCCTCTCCCTCCCCTGGCCAGGAAAAACTACCAGGGATCAGACTGCTTCTCAGAAAAGCTCAGGGGCTGAGGAGTCTAAACTGCAGGTTTGGGTTTCTCCCCTCTGCAGTCTCTGTAATTATTTTTTCACTCAGTTAACTTTAATTAACCTGCCTCAGGCCTCTGCGCGCCTGGCGCTGGGCTCCCTGGACTGTGCTGAGCAGGTGGTTCCCACGACCTCCCAGCTTTATGTTCTGAACGCAGCACTGAGCTGGGCTCATTTAGTTTCTGGAGGAGGCTCCAGGGTTTCGGATAGGACCCAACCTCAGTGTAATGGTCTACCTCCCCCTCCCCCCCAAAAGAAGGCTGCTGCTTCCTTCCATCCATCAGGGCTACCCCTGCCCTGCTTGCAGTGGGTAAAAATGGATAGCCACGTGTCCCCAAAGGCTCAAGTGAGCCAGGGTCTCCCCTTCCGGGACTGACCTGGATGGGATTGCCCTGGGGGTCTGATTCATTGACCTGTAGAGACTCAGGTACACAGCACAAGTTTCTCAATAAAGGACAGGCCATTCAACACTGTCTCTAGCATAACACCCATGCTCCATAGTCCCCCAAAGCCTTCCCTCAGTTATGACAAGCATGGCATACAGAGTCCTAGGTCCCTGGTGCCAGCCTACAGGCCCTGGAGGAGTCTGAGCAACTAAGTGGGTATGGAGCTATTCTTCCCCGCTGCCCCCCTAAAGAATTGGTTTTGTCTCTTGGGATGACCAGGCAGTCCTGGAAAGGAGATAAAAGAATGGAAATGACATTACACACTGACCTGGTAGAGAACAGACTCTCAGATAGGGACCAGAGGAGGCAGATCAAGGCCTCTCTGGACGTGTTCACACACCCACCCTGCCCATGAACTTGAGAGGCACATGCGCACTAACACCTGTACACACTCAGGCCCTGGTACATGGTGGTGAGTGCTTGCACACACATACCATCCATCACCACCTGGCCCTGGTGATGACATCCTTCCTGAAGCCACATCGGTCTCCTGAGTCAGATACCAGAAGGCTAATTTGATTGAGGGTTGGTTGTCTCTGACACCCAGACAGTATGTAAGGCGGGAAAGAGGGACAGGGAGAGAAAGGAGAGGAGGAAAGACAAGCTATGGCTAGAATATAGAGCTTCCTGATTAAATGGCTAATAACGTGTTCCCCAGTACTGGCCCAAACACTCTATATGATGGAAAAAGGAAGCTCTGGAACATGTGTGAAGATCACCTTGTTTGTGTCACAGCCAGTGCCACCGACACAGCTATAGAAAGCTGGTTGCCCCCTCTCCTCTCTCAGTCTTCTGTCGCACTGTCACCATTCGAGCCAGCATTGACTTCTGTCAATGACTACAGGTGTCCTGCAGCTATGACCTGTCTTAGCCTTCTGAATCTGCATACACCAAACCCACCATGTGGAGCCAGGATCTGGACACCCATGAGCCTGGGAGCCAGGGCGAGGACCACATCCTTGCTCCCAAATCTGGTGAGGAAGAGAAAACTGTTCCCTGTCTTGTACCTTCATATGGCAGGAGAATCAGCTGTGCACATCTGTCATTTCCAAGACCCTTGAGAAAACACAAATGCCCTGTCCACACCCAAGGAAGCTGGTGTTAGAGCCTCATGTGGCTCCTCAGTCAAAGCCCCAAGCCCCATCCTTTCCCTCTGGTACCCTCCTCTCTGCATTTGCTCTCACTGGGGACCAGCAAACTCCTGGATCCATGCAAGCGAGAATCAAAAGGTGAGCACTTCTCCTCCCAGGGAATTGGATATTGCTGGCTGGGCCTGTAATGTTCCCAAAGGAGGCAAATATTTGGGAATCTGCAAGATACTCCTTCCTCCCCAAAGCAAGGGTGAATGGGAGGTCCCCAACAGGCCAGAGAGGCATGCTCCAGAGGTTGTGTGCCTCTGACCTCCACTGTTCCCCTAAGGATCCTTTTCATCAAAGTCCCAAAATATTTTCAAGACAAGGGGCAATGCTAGTCCCAAGGTCATACATCTGTCTTTCTTTTGAGTCCAGCTGCCTCTCGGGGCAGGGGGGCAGGGGGGTAGGGGGTAAGGGGCGGGGTAGATGCTACAATCTGTCACAGTCCAGGGCTAGGCTGCCCCAGGGACCTGTAAACATATCTGCAGACCTCAGCTTCCACCTGGGACTGTCCCGTTCTTACCACATACAGAACATCACACTCGGCTCCCCTCCTGCACCCCTTCCAAGACAACAGACAACAAGAAAATTCAAATTACTGGAGCTAGAGAAGGGAAGGCTTAAGGCAAGAAAACTACACAGCCTTGTTGAGTTTCCAGAGGCTCCTGTCCTCAGGATTCCTAGTCCTCCCAGTGGCTTCTCTCCTGGAGGCCCAAATGGCATTACCAATTTTTACAATAACGGGAAAAAAAAAGAAAAAAAAAAAAGATCCAATTAATCTTGTAAACACCTTCAGGGACACAGGGAAAACCCAAAATTCGTCCCGTTTCCTTATTTATCCGATTTAAAATTTTATCTTTTGGGGGAAATTGACTTCAAGGCACAAGCAAGGACTTGGGAATTCAGCCAAAACACACGCACCTCCAGTGGTGACAGCCGGACGGCTCCAAGGACACGCTTGGCTGCAGCTTCTCCAGGGCCTGAATGTTCCTCCTAGTCACCCAGAGGACCCCTCTGATGGTGAGGACCCTCGCCCTCACTCCACTCCAGGCAGCTTGGGTGCACCCACGCGGTCAGCGGGTCCCAGGCCCAGGAAAGTTCTGGGTCCGTCTGTCTCCTTGCACGGGCAGGAGCGAACAATGACGTCCCTCCCGGCTGAGGGCTCCAGGAGAAGCTGCTCGTTGGGAGACAGGCTGCTATGGCAACTTGAGGAGAATGGAGCCAGCCACTGCCGTCACCTTGAATCCGGCACCATGCCTTTTGCTGCGGCGGCAGAGGGGACCTGGCGCCCAGTTCTCCCCCCTGCCGGAGCCGGGTGCATGCAGCTGACCCCCGGCTTCTCTCCTCAGCCTCCTGGCCTCAGAAACTCATCTGCTCTTCGCCAAACGGAGCGCACAGCCCGGTCCCCCGAGAGCACCACCTCCATCTGTTTTGTCAGACTAGTTCTTCCATGTGTGCAGCCCTGGCTTACTTCTGAGATGGGCTCTTCTTGATTTCAGCTCATTAAAATCCTGCAGCTAATTAAAACTGCTCTAACGGTGGCGGCAGCAGCAGCGGCAAACTCCAGGACACGTCCCTCCAGTTTTTATGCATAGGCATAAAGTTGCAATGCTCCTAGAGGATGACGGATCGCTGCGAGTGTTCAGATTCTGAGGCGGGGCTGCAGACTCAGAATTGCTCCTGCCCAGCTGGGTCCCAGAAGGAACACTGGCCCACGTCCTAAAATGCCCAGGGCCCAGCTGCGGCACACCCAGGTCTGCCAGCTACACCCCACTCCTGAGGGAGGCAGTTCACTAGTCATCCATTCCCATGACAGCACAGGATTCCCTCCAATACCCCCATGCCTTCTGCAGGGCAGAGAAAGGGCATCCTAGGATAGAGGCAGAGGTGTAAATCAGGCTCCCATCCCCCCCTCTCCCCACCCCCAGGAATAATGCAGCGCAGCCTCCTGCCACTCCATACACAAAGAAGGGCTACTTGAAGGCTGAAGGATGCTTGCAAACGCACAGTTGCAACAAGAGGGTCTCCTCAGTCTGGTCAAAGAGCCGCAGTCCACCTGTTGCTGCTACAGGTAGAAGCATCATGCCCTGGATATCATCCCTGCCTAGGACTTCTTGCTTGCTCAGGGCATTTTACACCAGTGGGGCAGAGTAGAGGATAGTCATTCTGCAGGTAGAGAGACTGATCCTTCCTGACCCCCTCCAGGCATCCTGGCAGGAATGCCTGTTTAGCACCTGATTCCCTGAATCTGGGAGCCTTGGCACTGGCCCTTCCCCCGCACATGGAGAGCATTTGTTACTGGCTCAGACTCAGAGCCCTAGGAGCTGCTCGGGTGCCTCTCCTCATCTTTGTATTCCCAGCATTTAGCACAATGCCTGGCACAAGGAAGGTGATCAATAACCTCTGCTGCATGTGCAATGAGCACGAGTTAATAGATGGACGTGTTGGGGGCCATAGGGAGAGAGGCACTCCATGAACTTGGAATTTTAAAAAGGTCATTCATGTTTCAGGGAGCTGTGGGTTTGTTTTGATCAGATTTGGGATGGAATCAGGTCCAAAGAATAACACAACCTGATGACAGCAGCCCAATTATTATCATTATTATTTTTTAATTTGGAAACAGGGTCTCGCTAAGTTACTGAGAGAATCATTAAGTTATGGAGGCTGGCTTCGAACCTGTGATCCCCTTTTCTCAGTCTCCCAAAATACTGGGATTACAGGCATATGCAACCACACCAGGCCCTAAGATACATTTAAAAAGGTAAATGTGGCCAGGCCCTGTGGTGCATGCCTGTAATCCCAGTACTTCAGAGGCGGAGACAGGAGAATCACAGCTTTGAGGTCAGCCTCAGCAACTGAGCGAGACCCTTAGCAACTCAGAGAGATCCTGTTTCAAGATAAAAAAAAAATAAAAATAATAAAAAAAAGGTTGAGGGTAACTCAGAAGTAGAATGCCCCTGTACCTTGCCTGGTACCAAGGAAAAAAGGGTAAACGTGGATTCTATTTCTCTATATGTGTGTATATTAACAGGCGTAATACACACATAAACAGATATACAAATAATTTAGATGCTATAAAACTGATTATCTTCAAACCTTTCAAATACAGTGGGGTACTAGGAAACCCCCAAACAAAACTGTAGTTTGCAGGTGTTGACCAAAAATCCATGGAAGAGACACATGCTGCTACCTGGGTGACCCTGGAAGACATATGTTAAGTGAAACAAGCCAGTCACAAAAGGGCAGATACTGCATGGTCCCACTTACATGACGCACCAAGAGCTGTCAAATTCACAGAGAAAGCAAGTAGAATAGAGGTATCGAGGAGCTCAAAGGAGGGACTGGGCGTTCTTTATTTAATGGGTGCCATTTGGGAAGATGAAAAAGTTTCAGAGATGGAGGGTGGTGATGATTCCACAACACTGTGAATGTACTAAATGCCACTCGACTGTGCACTTGAAATGGTTACAACTATACATTTTATGCTTATATGTATTTTTAAAAGACATCAATGAAAGCAGCCTGAACAAAGCCATGGGTATCATGAGCTGGATGCCAGGCTCAGGCTAGGGAGCCCAAGTTCTGGGCCTGGTTTCCCCTTCAACCAGCTGTGTGACTCTCATGACTTGGTTTTCCTCATCTCATAATCAGTCCTTGTCCAAAATATCTGCCACAGATGAGTCCCCAAGTGCTTCTTTGCAGCTCTGGTGTGAGACAAATGCCGTGGGAAACAGAAAGGCACCTTGCAGGCTTCATTTGCATGATGCTACTTTGAGGCAGAGCAGGTGGCTCCCTGGATGTGTCCTTCACCCACACCTGCCACCTGTCCTTCACCATGGATCTAGGTTACTGCCATGCTGTGTCCTCAGGAAGGCTGCCTGGGGGGAGCGGGGTAGTGAGGTGCCCCAGAGTTCTACACCCTGGGAAGTGCTGTTCCAGAGAAAGAAGGTTCCCTATAAACCAAATGAGCCCTGCCAAGCTCTTTCCCTTCATGACAACTCTGTGCTTGTTTGAGGGATCAAAGGCCCTGCTGCAAGTGTCAAGAATTGTACTCTCAAGTTTCTCCCATCTGTAAAGCCTCCACCTGAGGCCTGCCTAGCTGAGGTAAGTCCCACCTGGGGTTACTCCCTACCTAGGGGACCAGTCCTCTTTGTGTGAACTCCTACTCTGAGCCCAGCTGGGATACTGTCCCATATAATGAGGGAAATCATTTTGAACAGGGAATCTGAACAGAGATAACGATGGAGATCCTACTGCATCTACAGCTACCCTTTTCATTTAGAAATCTTTAAAGTTTAAAGAACTTAAAAGGGCAACTCAGGGATCTATGTAGTGTTGGGAACGTCCTCTATCTTAACTGTTTCAATGTCAATATCCTGGTCTTGATATTGTACTGTAGTTTTGTACAAGGATGCAATTGGAGGAAACAATAAAGAGTACATAGGGTTTCTCTGCATTCTTTTCTTACAACTGTATGCAAATATATAATTATCTCAAAATAAAAAGGTCTTAAAAATCAAGAACTTAAGAATAAAAATGACTGGCCTTTCGGCTCATGCATAATGGAAGCAAATTCTAATGTTGTACATGTAAATAATAGATAACCATTTTCATGGATCAGTGCCATCCCCCGTTGTATAAGAAACATTTTAAAGTTAAGGGACTAGGCCTTCTAATAGGAAAATTTGATGTGTTAGCAACTACTGGTTGATCTTTGTGCATTTTTCAATTGCAAATTGCACTTTAAAAATGCAAACAATTATTAATATTGATTTGGACTAAAACAATATTGAATTTCAATATTGTTTCCAGCTCTTTTATGAATTACCCTGTGGATACACGGTGATTATGATAGAAGAGTATTTGCATGCTCAATTTCTTTTCAGTGAGGATCCTTGAAAAGGGCTGATGTGATCCATGGATAATGAACTTCACAGGGACAAGACTGGCTCTGGAGTCCTGGTCTGGGATCTCGGATTTAGATACAATACAGACTTTCAGGGCTACTTTTCTTGCTGTGCTTTTTCCAAATCAATCTTACAGAACATAGGTTATGAACACCTGCTCAAGGCCTAGAATAAGATTTCAAGTTTTTAGAGGAAGGAAAGGAACATATATTTATCATGCTTTGTTAATGTTTCAGGACACTACAGAAACATCCCAATTAGCTTTTGCACAGTAACCTCTTGATGTGAAAATCATTATCCTTATTTATCACACATTTAGTTCTCTGTAAGGGGATGCTGAAGTGGAGAATCAACACTTGTGAAGAGAAAAGGCAGGAAGCCAAAGGAGGCAGGAGAAACTCTGGATTGGGGATAGTGTGTTGGAGTGTCCTGCCACAGGCAGAAATGGCTCTACCTCCATACCTCTAGCATCCTCCTACCTGGATGTGGGCTGTAGGGGCAGGGTGTGACGTCAGATGAGGTCATGGTTTGCTGCAGCTGAGGCAAATCCTGCAGGAGCTGACAGCTGAGTCTGATGCTGACCCCATGTCTCATGGGTAGTTAGCAAGTCCTCTCTGGAAGGAAATCTGGGCATGTCCACCTCTCTGTTTCACAGTTGACAAAATTTAAGACCCAGGGAGACTAAATATGCCAAGGTTACACTATAAATAAGTGCCATCCCTAGACTGTCTTTCTCCATCTGAGTCACTGCTTTTCCCAAACAAAAGCTGAGATAAGATCATCCTGACCTTCAGTTACTGAGACACAAAGGTTTGGAAGTCTCTAGAGAAATATGCAGGAAGTTTAGCTGTATAAGCAAATACACTCACCTCAATATCCTTGCAACATGCATACACATATGTGCATATGTGTATGTCACACACACACACACACAAACACACACACACACACATACTTACTTCTTGGCAATTACCTCAGGAAGGCAGAGACGTGAATTATTTGGCTTAAGCCCTCCCTCCCCTGACAGACAGCCTGGAGACCATCTTCTTCAGTTGAGCCTCCAGGATCTTGCCAAGAGCAGCCAAGGGTGTGTAAGGCTGCATGGCCAGCCTCCTTTAACTTTTAGAAAGCACTGAGCTATTCACATTTTCCAGCTGCTCTGACATCCACAGCCACAGCAGGGAAAATTACAGGGAGGAAAAAAATTGCATATTTACTTCTTCAAATTGAAAGTTGGGGTATAATAATATGGACAGAAAAGGAGTGTGTGAGTAAACCTGGAGTGCTACGGCCCCTGGCAGGGTGCAGCTGCCTCCAAGCTGCCAACAGCAATCCAGAGACTCTAGAGGGGGAGAAAATGGCAAGAAGGTTTGGCTTCCTTCCAGGGAATCCCTCTCCCTGTGGCTGACACAAGGAGGCCCCAGAGGACTTGCCTTTGTGTGCGCATAGCTCCAACTGTGCCTGGCATCAAGCAAGTGCTTGGCAATGCGTGCTGAGCAGAGAGACCTAGTAAGAGGAGAAGGGCAGCTCCTGCATGAGGGACAGTGGGTCCTTTCAGCTGAGGGGATGTGGATCCAGCAGGCATGTTCCTTGCATTCCCCGTGGAAGTAAGCTGGCCTCTATAAGCTGGCTCCAAGGGTCACCACCACAGTCTTTACCCCTACCAGTCCAGCATGATTTTCCTGGAGCTCACCTCTGTATAGGCTGTTCTCTTCCAATCTGAGGGCTCAAAGACTAAGAAGATGGTAGAATCATCAAGCCTCTTGGCCCTCTCCCTTTCCTCTCTGGGGAGAAACAGATGTCTCTCAAGCCAACAGGATGGGGCAGGGCTTTAGTGACCTGGGAGTTCTAATACATGGCTATGCATGAGAAAAGAGCCTCCCTCCTCCAAGAGAGTCCGCCCCATATCTCCTTCCAGATGGCATCCTCTGTTCCAAGTCTTCTTCACCCCCATTGACCCTGTGATGCCCTTCCTTTCCATCACAAGATGTTGCAAAGTCAGAAATTTGGGTCCTTCCTAGCCCTCCCTCTTCTCTCTCCCACAACCAGCTACTGATTGGGCCTTCTGCTTCCCTTTTACCATTCTTGGGTTCTGAGCCGATTCAGCACCCAGGATCTGGACAGCTCCCTGACCGCATACAGGTGCCTCAGTACATTTGTGGTCCACCCCCTGCTCAAAACCATCTGAGGCCACCAGCTGTTCAATGCCCCAAGTTCAAGCATCTCTGTGTGACACACAAGCAATCTGAGGATTCAGTCTCTGCTGATCTCCCACCTCCAGTATCATCTCTCACCATTCCCTAGTGGCCCCCGGGCAGGGGAGGTAGCCACTGGCCCATGAGTTCCTGAGCCCCTGAGCTTCCCTCAACATAGGTAATCATGGGAGGGTACTGTAGGGAAGACAGCAGCAGGCTTCGAGTGTCTGATATTCAGCACTACATTTTCTTGCTGGATGACTTTGGGCATCATCTTGTCACATCTCTGAGCTTCAGTTTTCCTGATCAGTTAGTAAGGCCTTTGTGGGCTACATACGAAGATTCCTTCTTTGGCAGGTAGCTGTCTCAGAGGGTGGGCTGCTGGAACCCAGTGTTCTCTCTGCTAAGTGCATGCTCCTTCATAGTTGGTCCTGCCTTTTTTTTTTTTTTTTTGTACTGGGGATTGAACCTAGGGGATTCTACCTCCGAGCTACATCCCCAGCCCTATTTTTAGTCTTTATTTTGAAATAGGGTCTCACTAAGTTGCAGAGGGCCTCAATAAGTGGCTGAGGCTGGCCGCAAACACGGATCCTCCTGTCTTAGCCTCCCAAGTACTGGGATTACAAGAGTGCACCACCACGCCCAGCTGGTCCTGCCTTCTTTACAAATAACTTTGCTGACTTCTTTGCTTCTCCTGAACAACATACAAAAAAGTCCAGTTTCTCTCTCCCTCAGCCTGCAGTCTCTTTTTTACTGTCCTGGGTCCTGAGTGATCTTGTCACTCAGCCTCAAGGGCATAGGCAGAAAAGTGGTAAAACCTTTATGATTCTTGGGCATGGTGCTCCATGGCATCTGTTTTCCAGACTGGGGTGGTAGGCCAAGGAGGGAGGCAGCCCTCAGCTGACTGGGAGCATCTCAAAGCAGAACGACATCCATATAGGCCCCATGCTTATGTTCATGTACCGCCCTGCCTGCTTACCACATATGGGGTTCCTGGACCCCATATTCTTACAAGGTGGCTGAAAATAGGAATGCAGACATGTGAAAATATAATTCTTATGAAGGGACCTGAGGTGGCTAATTGCTGGTCTTTAGTGAACATATGCAATGGATCCAGACCTTCAGATCTGCCCATTCGGAAACCTGGATTTTGTTGTGTTTGGCTTTTTGCTTGTTTTTTGTTTGTTTTTGGTACTGAAGATTGAACCCAGGGGCATTCTACCTCCAAGCTACACTCCTAGCTCTTTTTATTTTTTATTTGGGAACAGAATTTTGCTAAGTAGCTGAGGCTGGCCTTGAACCTGTGATTCTCCTGTTTCATCCTTCCAAGTAGTGGTATTACAGGCATGTACCACCATGTACCTGGATTTCTAACTTGAAATTTCCTGATTCTCAAATTGGCAAGTAATGCACATCTTAAAAACCTACTTGAGGGGCTGTGGATTGTAGTTCAGTGGTAAAGTACATGGTTAGCATGCATGAGGCACCAAGAAAAAAGGAAGAAGGGAGGGAAGGAGGGACGGAGGGAGGGAGGGAGGGAGGGAGGGAGGGAGGAGAGAGAGTCGGCCCTACTTGAACCAGTCAAAATTCACATCCAACTGGATCTAACTGGAGTCCACCCAATGCCACCCTTGCTGTGGAAAGCATAGCTTGGATTGCGAAAAGGCACATGACCCCTGGATAAGAATGATGTCTATGGGTTCAAAGAATCTTGTGCAGAATTAGCTGGACAGAGGCAAAGTCTGTGAGTCATTGGTGTGAAGCTGCAGTGGCCTCTCTAGTCAGAAGCTGACTCCTGCAGCTCTGTAACCCAGTAGCACTGGTGCAGAAACACGGGCTTCCAGCACAGGACATTTGTCCCTGTGCTGGGATAGGGGAGTGTGGCACAAGGATATAGGGCATAATTCACACTCGCTTTGCCTCCTCCTCCCCACCCTGCTATGTCACATACGTGTGTTCACACACACTTCCACTCATTATGGGTTGAATAATATTCACCCCTCCCCCCCACAAAAATTCAAACGTTGAAATCCTAACCCCAGCACCTCAGAATGTGACCTTATTTGGAAATAGGGTCGTTGTAATTAGTTAAGATGAGGTCATACAGGAATAGAGTGAGACTCCAAATCCTATAGGACTGGATTCCTTGTAAAAGGGAAACTCTGGTGCAGATGCACATCCAGGGAGAACACTTCATCCATGTGAGGATGAGGATGAATACACTCGTGACTGCACAGGTGTCATGTGTATACAAGTGTGCAGACAAGTCTCTGTGGCTCTGTCCTGTGTATCTGTGTGCTGGGGTGAGTATTACAGTCCCCCAGAAAAGCTCATGTGTTAGCAATGCAAAAATGTTCAGAGGTGAAATGACTGAATCAGGGCTCTAACCTCATCAGTGGACAGATGCACTGGTGGATTGATCATTTGAATGATCCTGGACTTACAGGAAGGTCACTGTAGGAAGGCAGGGTGTAGCTGAAGGAGGTAGGTCAGAGGGGGTGTGGCCTTGGGGACTCTATCTGTCCCTGGTTCCTTCGTCTTCCTGTCTCTGATTCCCCGCTGCCATGAGCTAGGTAGCTTTCCCCCACCATGCCCTGCTGCCATGCTTCTGCTGACCAGACTGAACCTGCATCTATGAGCCCAAATAACCCTTTCCTCCTCTAAGTCGTTCTTATTGGGTAATTTGGTCACAGTGATGCAAAAACTAACTAAAACAGTAAGCATGTGCTGAGTGGACACGTGTGCATGCACGTTATGCTACAGAACCTCCCATTCCTCTGTGGCCACCAGCCAGGGGGCAGTCCAGTGGCAGCCATGCCATACCCTGCCCCTGGCCACCAGGAGAATGGCCCCAAGCAGCCTTTACCCTAACTCAGGTGCTTCTTCCCATCCTGGTGGCTGCTAGAGGTCAGGCTCCTGCCTGGCAGAGGACAGCGAGACTCGCTTCTTTACTTGGCCTGGAGGGAGTGTGGCGGGAGGGTGCCCCAGGGTGGGAGGGCTCAGCAGCAGCCCAGCAGGGCCATCTGCCATATGTGTCTCCCCTCCAGTCTCCGCCCTGTCCCCTCTCGGCCACAGGGTGCATCACTCTGGCGACCTCTGGGAATTGGAAGCTAATTTTCTACGATCATTAGTGATGGAAAGACCTCAGGTTCTGCCTTTAATTAAAGTCAAATGTGGGGCTGAGGAGAAGCACTGCATGCAGACATCCTCTTCTCACTTGTAAAAGCCATATGCAAATAATTAAGCAAGGCATGGAAGCCATAATTAAAAATTTCACAAACCCCCTCATTAGCTGAACAATCTGCACAGAGAAGTGGGACTGAGTTCCTCCCCCATGCCGGCGGCAGCTCCTGCAGATGGCTAATAGGAGATGGGGGAGCAGCAGGCCACATCTAGGTGACAATGCACCTGGCAAGGAACTGGCAGGGCTCTTGGTCTCCCAGGCCAGCAGCATGACTGTCCACCTCCACCCAGGAAGCCTCTTAGCCATCGAGGAATCTCCTAGGGCAAATCAGGTATATCTATCCCTTTGTCTCAGGGCAAGAAGGCACCACAATACAAGACCGTGGTCCCAAATCTTGCAGCCCCCCAACCCTGGCCTTGATTTATGCACAGCTGGGATACGCTGACAGAAGTGGGGAGAAGAGATTTGCTGAAGACCAGATACCCCTTGTATTAGTCAGGTTTTTCATTGCTATAACCACAATACTTGACAAGAACAACTTAGAGGAGGAAAAGTTTGTTTGGGCTCATGGTTTCAGAGATTCAGTTCATAGTAGCTGTCTCCAAGGTAGAAACATCATGGTGCCAGGGCAGAGGAAAGTTGCTCAGCTCATGTGGAGAGAGAGAGAGTGAAGGAGGGAGGGAGGGAGAGAGAGAGAGAGAGAGAGAGGAGGAGGACGAGGAGGAAGAAGAAGAAGAGGAGGAGGAGGGGGAGAAGGAGGAGGAAGAAGAAGAAGAAGAAGAAGAAGAAGAAAAAAAAAAAAAAAAAAAAAAAAAAAAAAAAAAAAAAAAAAAAAAAAAAAAAGACTATGGCCCAGGATAGATGCAGCTCTCAAGGCCACACTCCCAATGACCCACCTCTGAAGCTTGCTGCATTGGAAACCAGGCTTCAACACATGAGCCTCTGGGGCACAATGCAGATCCAAACCATAGCTCAACACTACTGAAGCCCCTCCCCACAATGTGCCCAGAAGGGAGGCAGGCTCAGCATACCCGAGTGTCCTGAGGCCCTTCCACCCTTCCAGGGGAGCAAATGTCCCTAGGCCAGGTGGCCACTACACAGAGCTCCCCACCTCAGGACAAATGGCCCAGGCAGGATCCACCCCACTGCTCAGCACTCTGTGGGTCAGCTTCAATCAGCATCTCCAGAACCTGGGGAGGGTCGGGGAGGGGAATGTGCCTGACCTCCCTATTATAGACATTCTCGGACGCCCTCTCCTCTCCCTGACAAAGGTCCTTCAGCCCTCAGGGACATCTGGGTCACCTGTTGGGAATGGATCCTGCCAGGCAAGTCACCACAAGCAGAATCTCCACTTGTTCACTGACATTTCCAAATGAATATTCCCTCATCGCCATTTGTGGCCACTTGTTTTTCATCTGGTCTAATCAATGGCACTCCCTGAAAGGAATCGTGCTCACCAGGAGCATTGATCGACATCCTGGAAGCTGCCTGACACGTGTGGGGGACCAGATGTGTCCTCCCAGATGTGTGACCTGGCCCCTGGCTGGTCCCCCTCAACTACTGACTGACCTGCTCTGGGCTGAGCCAGAGTTTCCACCAAGAGAGACGCTTGGCCATCTCGGCTTATGCATAGAAACTAGAAGAGGCTACCATTGATCCAGGAAACAGGTTTAGAGCGTCCCAGAGCCGAGTCTGTCCTGTGTGGGGACCTCCTGACCCAGTGGGCTGCTGCCTGTGACATCTTCATCCAGACCCTCGATCTCACCCCCTCCTGGCAGCTCAGAAAACATGGTTTCTCTTTCTCTCTTCTCTGACACACAGAGAGGACACAGGACCCTCTGCCACGGGTAGTCAGACACCAGCCCAGGTATCCTGCTCTGCAAAGCTCCGACAGTCTGCCCGCTTCTCGCCTTTCCCACCTGCACACTGATAGCTCTTCAGGTCAGCCCACCCCTCCCTTCTTTCTTTTGCCCTCCACTCCCTCAGAAGCCACACTGCCCTGCTGGAGAGAGTTCCTGCCCCACCCTCTCTTCCTGTCCCTCTGCACAAAAACAAAAAACAACAACAAACAGGAAAGAAAGAAAATTTACTGACCCTGGTGTTTTCTGTGTTTATTTTGCCATACTGGGGATTAAACCCAGGGCCTCACATAGGATAGGCAAGTGCTCTACCACTGAGCTAAATCTTCAGCCCCTGACTCTGTTTGGTTTTTAAAATTGATTATGAGATGAGCAAAGAAAGTGACTTAACTGAAGGTGACGGGGGTGGGGGTGGGACACCCTAATGCACATGATGTACTTTTACAAACATATCAATCACTACACTGAACTTTAGAAGGAGAGAGGGGGAGGGAGTGGGGCGGGAATTGGGAATTGTGGAAGCGTTAAATGAGAAATGTGTGCATGTATGCCTTTACCAGCTTGTACCTAACAAAGATGTATGATTACAATGCACCAATTAAAAAAATGAAAAAAAATTTATTATGAAACATTTCAGACATACAAAATATACACACACATATGTACACAGTGCATTCATCAGCCGTCTTAAAGAATAAAATAGCTGCCAATATTTGGAGTTCCTAGCGCTTCCCTCTTTCTCCCCTCCACAGGTAAAACTTTCACATAATAAATATTTAATGAGCATCTCTTGTGTGCCTGACACCATTCTAGGCAACTAGGATTCACCAATGAACAAAACAAAGATCCTGCCCTCACTGAATGGTATTCCAATCAGGAAAGGGATAGACAATATAAACATAATAAACTGGTAAATTATATATAACATTAGATGGTGATCAGTACTATGAAGAAAAGAAAAACCAAGCAGGGCGAGGAGAGTGGAAAGGGCTTGAGGCTAGGGACAGGCCTCAGGACTGAAGTACATGGGAGTTCTCATGGAGAACAAGCCATTTGAAGGCTCTGGGTGGGGGCATTCCTGGCACCTAGTGTGTTGGAGAGAAGTCAACAGAGAGGCCCGTGGAAGGAGAATAAGGTCTGAGAGGCAACAGGGCCAATCCTGTGGGCCAGTGCAAGGACTCTGGCTTTGACTCTGAGTGACACAGGAGCAGAGGAAACACAGGTTCTCATGTGGATTGCTGCGACGAGGACCCCTCTGGCCACGTACATAAGCAGGGAGGCCAGAGAAGAGGCACCACAAGAGGCCGGGTGAGGAATCTCAGCCATGGTACGAAGATCTGTCTGCCATTCTTATGTGAGAACGGGTGCTTTCAGAGGGCTTTATTTGATGTTAGCAATCACACCGTGTCCCCTTTCATGCTGTGATATCAATGTGTGTCTGGGGTCCATTTGCTGGCCATGAGTTTTTCTGGCATGAATATTCTGGATCCTGAAAAAACTGTAACTCATTCTTGCCATCCAGCCTGGCATCTGTGCTTGTTTTCACATCCAGAAGCTCAGGAACCCTAGCTGCCCAGTACCTGTGTGTAAAACGCAAATGGAACAATGAGACATACAGTGGTACCTGGGAGGAGGGCCCTCGAGCTGCCAAGCTGCCTGTGTTCAAACTCTGACTCCACCACTTAGCAGCTATGCTACCCTGGGCGAATTACTTAACCTCTCTGGGCCTCAGCTGTCCCATCTGTGAAACGAGGAAAATGGTTTGCAGCTGCCTTGCAAGGTTGTTGTAAAGACTATGGGCGACAAGAATGACACTCTTGGATTGGTGCCTGGCAGTTAGGGAGTGCCCCATCATGTTGGCAAATACTCTGGGAGGGATGAGCAGGGCTCCCCCGAGTGCTTCCCTTGAGCAACCCCAGAGCTGGCAAGGCCTGAATGCCTACAAGAAATGGGAGCTGTGGAAGCTTCCAAGGAGGTCTCCAGGAAATGTCTCATGAGCAACAGAAAAATGTGACATTCCTGGAAAGGGCTTCCAGGAAGCTGGCCCTCAAGCCCTTGAGGAAGGAGATAGAGCATCCCTTTCTTGGCACCGTGTTTTGTAACTAGCACTGGGCTCTGGCTACCTCTCCTGGTGTGTGTTCTGACCAGCAATGGGATGGTATTTATTTATAAGTTGTGTTTGCAAAGCTATTTCAAACGTGTCTGCACAGCATGCCAAGCAACATCCAGAATGGTCAGTTTGGAAAGTTGGATGCTACTGGTCTTTTCCCCGATGAGTAAACTTCTGGTAACCTTCAGCCCATAAACTCACCTCATACCTTTGACAATTTCAATTCAGATTAGAACCCAGTACTCGATTTGAATTCACTGATATTCACCTTCACAGAATCAGGAAAATAGTGAGGCATTCAATGCACTGGGGTTTTTTGTTTGGTTGCTTTGTTTTGTTTTTGGTGGGGTTTTTTGTTTGGTTGATTTTGTTTTTGGTGGGGTTTTTTGTTGTTTGAGGCTTTTCTTTTTCCTCTTATATAATTAATTACTTTGCTCACAAGGTTGAAGTCTCCTAAAAAAAATTGGCAAAATGTTTGGAAGCTGATGCTTGGCAAGGAATGATAGAGTATATTTTGAAACTACTTGTAAGGTTTTTTTTCTTGTATTCACACAGACACATACAATCCTTGCCTTGATTTTGGTGTTGCTGGAACACCCATAACGGAAGCTGAAGATTATTTCCCAATTCCGCTCATTCACATCCAAGAAATGTGACTGCAGTTCAGTGACATAATCAACTCTATTAGTAGTCTCCAAAGCTTAAGAAAACAATATTTTCTTTTTTAAACAATACTTTTATTTTTAATTGACACATAGTAATCGTGCATTGGGGTACAGTGTGACATTTCAATACGTTACACAATGTGTAGTGAATCAGATCAGGGTAATTGGCATATCTGTCATTTCAAATATTGATCATTTCTTTAGGAATATTCAAAATCCTCTGCACTAGCTATTCTGAAATATGCAACTAATTGTTGTCAGCCATAGTTACCTTACTGTGCTACAGAACATGAGAAGTTATTCCTCTTATTCAACCGTACCCCAGCATTTTCTTAATGACAGCATCTCTAACCAGGTATCACACAAAGCTGGGTACTCGTGTGTCTTCCCTTCCCATTAATTCATCACAATTAATAGCCAAGTAATAGATTTGACTCTTTACAAAACTAGCCTGCCACCCTCCCTAAGTCCCACTTAGTGAGCACTTCACAAGGAAGTCCTCGTGGCTGCCTTCTTGGTTTCTTAGCCAAGTCAAAGTCCAGTTGCCCTCAGAGCCAATTTCATGGGAGTCTCCCAAGAAGGTGAGATTTGGATCCTTTATGATTGCAAAGATTTTGTACAAGGGGTGACAGGTGTTTGGGGTCCCAATGAAGTGTCCTATTACTAATTTTTCTCATGTGAAGCAGAGAAAGGAGCTTTGTGGGGAGAAATAAAAACTATTCAGAGCCCGGTGTGGTGGCGCACACTTGTAATCCCAGCATTTGGGAGGCTGAGACCGGAGGATCCGGGTTCGCAGCCAGCCTCAGCTACTTAGTGAGGCACTCCGCAACTTAGTGAGATCCTGTTTCAAAGAATAAAAAATAGGGCTGGGGGTATAGCTCGGAGGTAGAATGCCCCTGAGTTCAATCCCCAGTACTGCAAAAAAAAAAACCTATTCAGGTTTTGGAACTGGTTTTATATGATCTGAGTCCAACATTATTGAAGGCATGAGGGTGGTTTGGTATCAGTGCCCAGAATTTGCCAGCACCCACAAAGAGGGCATGTTCTAACTTTATAAGGACACAAATCTATCCCTGTGTGTGTGTGTGTGTGTGTGTGTGTGTGTGTGTGTGCAGGGGTGAAGGGTTATTGGAGATGGAACCCAGGGGTGTTTTATTTCTGGACTACACTCCCAATCTTATTTTATTTTTTAGTTTAAAATAGAGTCTCACTAAATTGCTGAGGCTAACCTCAAACCTGAGCTCTTCCTATCTCAGTCTCTCAAGTACTGGGATTACAGGCATGCTCCACCATGCCCAACTAAATAACTAAATCTATTTTTTTTTTCAGTACAAAGGTTTGAAACTAGGGGCATTCTACTTCTGAGCTACACCTCCAGCCCTATTTTTAGTCTTTATTTTGAAACAGGGTCTCGCTAAGTTGCAGAGAGCCTCACTAAGTAGCTGAGGCTGGCCGAGAACCTGGATCCTCTGGTCTCAGCCTCCCAAGTACTGGGATTGCAAGTGTGCACCAACACACCCAGCTACTAAACCTATTCTTGATCGGAGCTATAAGCATCATCTTCAACTACCCCAAAAGGGACACAGAAAGCAAAAGCAAGATTCCTGTTGCTCATGTTTGGCTTGACACCACTAGGACCTCTGCAGCCAGCAGTCAGAAGGGGGTGTGGCAGGCCAGGCATCTATCCACACCCAGGATCCAAGAGGGAGGAATATGCCTTGTGTGTCTGTTAAGATTATCTGCACACGGCCAGGAGCATGGTGCATGGGTACCTGTAGCTGATGGAAACAATCCCACCTCAGAAGCCCTTGGTATTCCCTGGTGTGGTGTTAGGACCAGTTTCTACTCTTGGAAAGGACACCACTGAAAATGTAACATGAATCCGTTTCCTAAGTCCTGCTTTTGTACTCCTCTGTTGTACATGCAAAAATCAAATTTTCCCTTCGCACACATTTTCATCTTCAAACAGAAACATACAGATATTTATGACAGGTCACAGGAGCCACATTATAGATGGCAACAGAAGTGCATGATATGACAGTCCATATGCACCTAACAGGAGTGTCGCAGAACACAATCTCAAAGTCCCAAAACCTCTCACACTCAAAATTCTGCAGAGCCCTACCCGCCAGGAAAATAATGAAAAGCTTTACTTCCTATAGCATTTTTATAAAAATATAATTTTATATTTTAACAAATCCTCTCATAAATAAATATATATACATGTACATGTTTTTCCAAAGCCTAAGTATTTATGAATATATATATATATATATATATATATATATACAAATATATATAAATATACAAATATTTGTACTGGGAATGGAACACAGGGTATTCTACCTCTGAGCTACACCTCTAGCCCTTTTTTTCTTTTTGAATTTTTGAAATAGGTTCTAAGTTGTTGAGGGTCTTGCTAAGTTGCTGAGGCTGGCCTCTCTCCTGTGATCTTCCTATCTTAGTCTCCCAAGTACTGGGATTACAGGTGTGCACCACCATGACCAGCTATTAAATATTCTTTTTCAAGCTTTACAAATCTCCCAGAGATTCTGATTCTCCCACCTGAGGGTCCCCTGATCTATTGCTCCTCTCCTCCATCTCCTGAGAGAACTATTGCACTCCTCCACCACCTCTGGGGAAAGTGGTAAGACAATTCCACTTGTTTTTCCAAAGCCTAATTGCGCAGAGACCATCCTTCCCTTCTCACAGAGCACCTTACATCTTCCCATTTCAGATATCTGTGGACCAAGCCCCAACCAACATGGCAGAGGCTGAGGGTTCCCCAAGCCCAGTGGTGAGGGAGGCCAGTGTACCCAAAAGGAAGGCAAGGTTTTAGGCAGTATGCATGTGGCATGGACAACCCAGGGTCCCTTAGCAATAAGCCTCCACCCCTTGGCAACAGTCCCTCAGATGCAATTTAGTTAACACCCTGCCACACCATCTCAGCATGCATGGCAGCCTTCCTGCATATAATCCTAGAAGAGGCAGAGTCACAGGGATGAAGGGATCTCAGAGATAATGGAAAACCAAGTGTCCGATTTGCTCTTTGACATGTTCAGGATTAGGTCCACTCTCATTCTTCCCTGTAGGTCCTGTTGTTTTAGGATGATATGAAGTGACTCTAAAAATGACCAACACTTCTCCCCTGACACAAGGGTATAAATCACTACGTCTTCGGCGCTTTCTCTGTGGTATCGATTTTTCCGAGAACGAAGGCAGATGGTTCCGATATGGCATCATCTAATATTCCCCCAGCTTGATTTATAGATTTCTTTGTGCATTACCTGAACATAAACGAGTCTTGCATTATTTCTTGCACACTTGTCAAATTAAGGTAAGATATTCTTACTGACCTTTAAACCTAAAAAAAAAAAAAAAGTGTCTGAGACATTTTCCAGCAAGCATTAAAATGAGCTGGGCCCTCGGATGCCAATTAAGAGAATGTAATTATGAAGGGGATTGTCGTCTGTGCTGCGGGTAATGATTTAATTTTAGTTTTAATGCGTTCACTCAATGGAGGAAAAGAAAATAAGCTGGTTACGAATCATCTTGTGAAAGAGACAAGAACGACTTGGCACCATTTGTTCTCTAATTTACCAAAACGGGAAGGAACTGGGGGTGCTTGGCACCCGGGCCTTCCAAAAGGAAGGAACACTTCTCAAAAGGTGCAGAAAGAAGAGGCAAGGCAGGAACCAAAATAGAGACAAGGTGGCTGTGATGTTACCAAACAGAACCAGTGCCAGCCAGCCCCGGGCTGCACTGAGGGTGTGAATTGGCTTGACTGAGCAGGGGAGGAATTCCGTTCAGGGGCTTCGCTAAGCCTTTCTCCCACACAGTTTCTCCCACCGCCCTTCTCACAGTCAGGCCCAGGCCCAGGCGACACCCACTTGGGACACAGCTGAGGTGATAGCGGCTTCCCCATCTGGGCTGGCTTCAGGATGCCCAAACCTAGGCACACATGCATATACTCATGCGTACACACCCACACACACCTGTGACCACATAAGGCCTGGCCCACCAGACTGCCTGTGGCACCCCCAGGGTCCCTTTCAGAAAAATGCCATTTAACAACCAAGCTCTGTTGGGTACAGTGGCTCCCATCTGTAAATCCCAGGACTTGGAAGGTCGAGACAGGAGGATCACAGGTTCAAGGCCAGTATGAGGTAACTCAGCAAAATCCTGTTACAAAATAAAAAATAAAATAGGGCTTGGGGCATAGCTCAGAGGTAGAAAGCCTCTGGGTTCAATCCCCAGTAGCACAAAAACAAACAACCAAGCTCGAACAGTCTATCATTAAACCTCAATAAGAGAACAAAAGGATTCCCTGTGCAAAGCCCTCTCTGTCTCCACTTGTCTAATGATCTCTCTCTCTCTCTCTCTCTCCACACACACACACACACACACACACACACACACACACACACA